>JAQFYG010000017.1:0-92095 GCA_034694325.1 Entomobrya corticalis
GGTGGTGAAGGTCGATAGTTGGGAAACTTTTCATTTGATTGTAATTTAGTCCACTTATCGCTGGATACTTGAGTAATAGTGTTTTGCATAATTCCATTCAACACCTGTTTTGGTAACAATGACTTTGGTTTTGGGGATGGCCAACACTTCTCCGTAAACGTATCTTTTTTTGGAAAATATGCTTGCAAATCGGCAAGTGTCACGATTAGGGGAGTAGAATTAGATATTAGATCTTTTCTAACCCCTTGAACTTTACAGCATATTTTAAAGTATGCCAGTGGCCAACCGGTGAGTGGCTGTGGACAAAATAAGAAAATAGATATGTATAATATTTAAAATTCACAATTAGCATATACGCATAACTAGTAATCACATTAATGTGTAAAATAAAGTTAAATTTTATACCTTTGCTTTAAGTACATCAGTCTGTCCTTCAAAATAAAATAACGGTACACCTCTTTCTCCGGATTCTAAAACAGTGTAGGGTATTAAGGAACCTGAATTAATTTTGACAAATCCACAGTGTGTGCACTCAGTGTCTATATTCTTGCCCCCACTATGTAAAACGCTAAATGCAAAGTGTAAGAAATCATGGAACTTTTTAAGGTCTGCTAAAGTGATTAAAAGCTCGAATCGATTAAACACTTTAGATCCGTAAAATCCATCACAGTGCCAACTGTTTATATAAGTTAAGACTTTTGCTTCAGCAGGGGACGACTAAAGTAAAACAAAAAAGAAAAAGGATGATTTAGAATGAGAAACTCACAGGAAAATAAGGAAAATGTTCAATATTTAAAAGCATGATTATCCTATAATAAAAATGAAAAGGAAATGTAACCTACATAATACGTGGTTATTTTGACACTTTCATATAGTTCCGCAGGTAGTACATTAAGTAGCTCGCCAATCACAGAGACTTCTGCCATTCTGATAGATACAAACTCCTCCTTATTTCTGAATAAGACGGGAATATATTTATCTTCCCCAATCGTCGCCCACGAAAATTTTCCAATTGCACTGTCGCGATCAAACCTTCAATGAAAGAAAAATTAAATAATGCACTTATCTTATGATTTAGACTTATTAATTCTTGGAAAATACTTTGAAGTTTTAAACTGTGCACATACCCCCAGTTTGCAGGAATTCCTTCGGTAGAGAGTGGTTGCTGTCCAAAGATTGGGGCAAGTAGTGTCTTATCAGAAGTGTTTTGCAGCGTACCTATATGAGGGGTTGGGCGTTCCACTAGTTTATGCGCCCATTCTGCAAATTCAGAATCGTCTTGCTTCGCAGCCTTCTCCTTCTTTGCTTGTTGTTGCGTTCTCATTTTTAATGTGTTCGCCAGTCAAAGCAAAAACAATCCAAAATAATTTTCGAGGTATCTACCATAAACTAACCTACTAATATGGCAATTAAATATAGCCTTATTAAGAACGTACGATCAAATTCATTTTTTATTTTTGGTTTTCGTTAAAAGAGATAATGAGAATCATAGCCATTACCTATATGCGTTTTGCGTATACATAATTTTATATGTAATATGTAGTTTGTATCCCAATTTGATAGTTGGATGTCTGTATATGTTATGTGTGCTATAGTATTTTTACACATCAGTGTGCACTCTATGTAACTCGACGATTAACTTCTCTTGATTTTCTAGCATCGATCTCTTATATTCTAAATGACTTACCAAACAAAATAATCGTACATACTATTTTGGATAGCTTACTCGTAAGTATTTTTGTCTGCTACACGCTTCCAACCTGCTATTCTGCATTTATTGAAGAGTGAAATTTTACACTTTACAAAAATCAAAATTTAATGTAAGCTTGATAAACGCATGATCGTTTGATAAAAACACCGTATACCGTGTTCAAGTTATTTATTTAAAATTATAATTAAAAGATGACAGGATGACATCTTGTCTGTAAACATTTGTATTGTTTTTACAGTATTTATATTCATTGTTGTAAGTTGTCCTATTGTCTTTTATGATGACTGGCTTGCTGACCATGTTTTATTACTTGTAATACTATTCATTATCACTATTTATGATTATCCGTCAGTCATGAAAGCATGCAAAATACGCTATAAAGATTAAGCAAACAAGTGATTTCTCTTTCTTAGTTTGAATAAGATGTAGTTGTTCCACCTGTTATCAGTCGAAATACCAACTGTTGAGGCTTTGTAACATTTTTATTTTATAAATATTTTTGTGCTTGGAATGTAAAGGCAAAAACTCAATCACTTCAGATTTTTTTCAAAAAGAATACACACAATGTTGTGTGATAATCCATATAGCTCCTATTGAAACACCACAAGGGCTACCCGCTCAATGCCGATGTTTCTATCCCATATTTAATTCTACCTGAACTTGACTTATGCAATTTGCAATGGACTTACTTAAAATGGCCAGATTAAACAATAAACAGCGTCAAATAAATAATTAATCTTTCACAAAATATCGTTTCTGCTAGAAAACTTAACAAAAGCTTCCACCTTCAATTTTATTAACGGTCAGCACTTTCATTATAATCAATATTACACAATTGATCTTGGAGCAAACACAAATACACTTGTTGGGAGTCAAGAACAGAATGTGGGATCTGGAGGAATATTTGAGAGCATCCGCACAGCTTGTTGGTCTGGAATCGACTAACTCGCTGAAGGCGAGTAAAGTTACATACACACCAACGTGTCTAGTCTATACTGCCTTGCTATTTCTCTATGCATGCAGAATATGTACTTTTACAACAAAATTTCGCCCACGCCTACGATTCGCACATCTTTCCTACGTTCTTTAAATATGCTATTATATCAATCTACCTATGCCTTTTTCTAATGTGCTAGGTCCTTTTACATTTTCTTTTAATCTAAGAGAATTGTCTATTTATTTCTAACAACTCCTTTTGTCTATGCGTCAAATCCATAAATGATAAATCGTGCATTCTTAAGTAAGGTACAAATCAGAAGCAAAAAGAAGAAGTTAATTGTAAGAGTACAAACAAGTGACTGCATGAAAGTATCACATTGCCCCAAGCGACTATGGCCAGACATCTAAAATGGTATTCAATCGGTAGTGTTAAAGCAAGTTTACACCATATTTATTTTGAAACAAATATATGAACCTATGTGGTCTTTTAAAATGACTTATTGTCATTAGCTTATATTTTAATCCATATTTTTGCATCCGTTTGTAAGGGGCGGATTTGTGTGGGATGATATCCATACCTCTTTGAGAGATATGGGTTATAGTAAAACCAATTTTATATCCTATGTATGGCAAATGAAGGTAAGCATAAATGAGTATATATGAGGTCATTAAAACTTTAGTAACTTTTATTCGATTTTAAACAATACATTTTATGTACAGATATGGCACAGTCGGAATTCCATACAAACACAATTTGTTCATTTGTTTGTGGATTATTTATTATGTTTATGATAGAATTTATAGTGAGTGCGTAGTTAAAAAATGTGCTATGAAATATGGCTGGATGCTGATTGTATGTAGGGCATTGTTGAGAAAACAAAGTCGTTGTTTCCAATTTTAATTATAGTGTTTAAATAATTAGAAATCAATCATCGTCGTCAACTAAAATAAATGGAATATAAATGGAAAATTGTGAAATCATATTGAATGTGGTGTTTGTGGAGACCTACCTGGTGTAATTGTCAGTGGTGAATTGATAGAGTCAGTTACAAATAGGTGTCGTTGTTCGCCCCTTTCTATTCATTCCAAGTTCTACTAAACCCATTTGCACTCTGACCAAGGCCATATAAACTGAATACTCCAGTGTCTGTTGTACTTTTTTGGGGCAAAAAGTTTGTCATCTGATATTAAAAATGTATATTACTCGTTCTCCTATTTATATGATGAACCAGGCCCAATTTTAATTTTTTTGGCAGATTGTTCTCTGAAATTTTAAAGAAATTCATATGGAAACGTCATTTATGTTACGTCAGAGTCATCGGTCATAAAAGATTTTGAAACATTGCGTGTCCAGAGGAGCGGCGGCCTCCGCTGGAAGCCCAAGGGTTGGCTTCCGATATAGGATGGGTAACGGATGCACTAGTTATTGATTGTGTATTTTCAATTGTAGTCTCATTGTTACTATTAGTTGGAGACGTGGATGAGGATGAGTCAAATGTTTGAGACGAAGATATAGGACGTACTACATCCGGCTGTAATGTACTGTTAACAGCGTCGGTCATGGAACTGTTACTCTGATGGTGGTCCATTGAGGATGATCCACCAAGTGCCTTACGCCGGCGAGCTCTTTTGTTGTTGAACCAACTTCTCACCTGGGCTTCCGTTAACTTTGTTCGCTGAGCTAGCTCATGTTTGGTTAAAGAGTCGGGATACTGCGTTCTTTCAAATGCTTTATTCAACTCTTCTAATTGTTCTGAAGTAAATGTCTTTGATTGTGTTTGATTTCCTGTTAATGGAGTGCCACTGTCTGTTTTCGTTACAGAGTCCATAGAGTAACTGCTAAAATATGATACAAGATTTTTTCAATAACATTGCTTTTTGATAGATTTCATCTCGGGATTTTAGCACTACTTACCTAGTGTCAATTATTTTAAATACGCATAAGCGTTCACAGGAGAGATAACGCACTTTAATAACTAGCAACAATTATTTTTAAAAAATGATATATTTTAACAACCTCTTAAAATCATTTGATCGTTTTGTTACTTCAAGTCGTAAGTGTGGTTGTTCGTTCTATGCAAAGTTTTTATCATAATACCCTCACGATACATGCGAAAAATATTTTAAAATTTATATTCTCATAAAAAATTGAATCGATTATATTTGGAAGGGTCCTACATCTTAAAATGACTGTATATATGGTGATCTGTATTTTACTTACAAATTTGATAAATAATCAATTGAAAAATTTCAACTGTAGTTAACCTTTGACGTAAATATTTAAATTGTAGAAATTCAGAGAGTGATATGATTCGATGGGCCCAGTCTTCCAAAGTGAAGCTTGAGAAATTTCATGGACGCATTATATACATACAACCATGCGTGTAGATTAGCCACGAAAGGCTAATTTTACAAATGATTGTGTGTAGACGTATAAAGAAATACTTTTTATTACGTATATAGTGTAGTCTTTGAATATATGTGTGAATTCTCATTTTCTGTGAAAAAATTATATATTAATTTATTTACATTCATTCAAAGAAAAAAAGTTGTTGTGTTCCATCCTTCGTTTAAGTATTTATATCAGTCTCTTTATAGCCTATCTGTTAAAACATACGTAATACACTATGATGACGATCGTATGCTGAATCATTACGGGGCAATGAAAGACAGCATAAAATTTGTAAACTATTCACATTCCATGTTTGTAGTTGTTTTATTATTAACGATATAAATTTTTTATTCATTCTTTAAAGTTTACCTATCATAATAAAACAAAAAATCAAACTTACAGACGCCCAGCTTATCTGGTATTTGTTTTGCGACTCTTTGTTGTTGCTTATCAGGCGTTCAATTATATTCTTTTGTAGTAAGTTTGTTGACTTGTCCTCGAAAACGTTAAAACTACTCCATCAATTAACAACGCGCCTTACTCTTGATGTTAAATTCGTGCCATTATTTTTAAAGGAGATGTGTGGAAGTTTACAATTTGCCTAAGTCAAGGTATTGTCTAAGGAGCGGGGCTTAACTTGGTTTAAATGGCAACCAGAGTTCAAAATATCATTGCTGCAAATATAGTTTAAAAATATTTTACAAAATGCCATTGCAACTGGTCTTGTTTTTATTTAACTATACTTGTGGGCAAAAACCACACAAAAATGCGTTTAAAAGGACCTATTTACTTTGCCGTTATCGACACAAAAAACTATATAATTCATCCATCAGCATTTACTTATAATTCAGGAAATGGAGAAATTAAATATAAAAATTAAAATGTAAGTAGTTTCAAAATATGTCCTTGGCCCTTAATAGATAAAAAACTGGTAAAATATTCACCCATTTAAGAGCAAAATATTTCGACTTGATGCCAGAGATTGTGATTGTTTTACACTCTTTTCCATAAATACAATCTATATCTTGCATGTCTGCATATGCTTTGATTTCATTGAGGAGTTAGTCACAGAGCAAATGAATTTTTTTAAATGAAAAAAAAATACAAGAAAACTCGCTTCGAGTATTAAAGGATTAGAGATGGATTTGAGTTGATCACCTAATTATTACCATGATCGAAAAACGTAAATAACCTGTAAAACTTTTGCGCAGCATAAACGATCAATGATTACAACATATATGACCGTAGCGTTAATAGTAGCGATACAAATATTAGCACTTGATATTTAACAGAAAAGAGCCTTTCATATTCTAATGGCTATAAAGATAATGCTAATGTGAAACTGCAATCAGAAAATCAGATATCGCGAAGACACCCTATTTAATTCATAAGCTGTTGTTGTCTTCATAACAAGCCCTTGCATAATAGATTCTGCATAAGACTATTGCTATAACGCTGCCGAGTACATGTATGCTTCACACGTTTAACTGATCTACCCAAAACTCTCGATAATTTCTCTTTTTGTACGACACTGATACTACTGTTGTTTTCCGTTGTTGCTGACTTTAGTTCTTTGTCAACAATGATATAAAGCAGTTCATAAAAAGTTTGCAGCGGATGCGGATTTTTTATGCCTACAAGATAACGGCAATCACCATTTCGAATTCAGTACTAGTAACCTAAACACCTTCACATCGCCAGTATTACGTTTTCGTTTCTCACACTTGCAGATTTGCATTTTTGCAGATTGTTTGTTATACATTTAGTCCCAGAGCGGTGAAGTTTTAAAAATTACCATTAGTTAAAGTGTCCGCAAACACCATATCAAAGCCATAATGGCGCCTTCTAGATTTGCTTTTTTAATTTTTGTTATTTACGCGCCAACTCTCCCTTCATCCACGGACGCTCAATATAATTCAAATTATAAATGCGACCAATGTTGTCATCAGTAATTTCAAGCTTTTTTTAGTTTAATTTTTAAACTTTTTATCATAACCGTTTGTTTCAAAATAATGTGACGCCACAACAATATTTCTTAAAATTATTTTGTTTGTTCTTACAGACCATGCTGTATATTTCTCCCAGGATCAGAATTTAATGACTGTGTCACAGCATATAAGTACTGCTCATGTCACGATAAAATCACGCAAGTGTATACGTATTCTTAATACTTTTATTTGTTCGTATAACGATTTCAATTTAGTTTGAGACCGATTAAATAATAAATTAGTTGGTCAGTATATATTTAATTTTCTTTTCATGGCAGAGAAAGATTTGTCCAATTATTTTTTGTTCTGGTGGGTGGTCCTTTAATGGTTTGGATCTGTTGGATATTGACTTATAGAATTTTCAAGATTATTAACATTAGTAGACCACTCCTGACAAGAGCAGTTGCTCGTAAGCGAACATGTGTTTAGCCACAAAACTTTAAATGGAATTAACTCGATTTTCAATAAACAATTGTGCTTTGATTTTTACAGTCCCGGTTCCAGCAGATGATGTCGGTGCTGTAATTACAAACAATAGTACAACATGCATTGGCAAAGCCAATAACACATCTCAATCCGAAAGGAATCTACATGGTCAACCACAAGAGTCAAATGATTTCCCACTAGAGTATTTACCACCCCCAGCGTGCAGTGAAAGCGTATTTGATTTGAATCCACAATAAAAAATAGAACAGATTATATTGTGTTAATAATAGTCGTCTTGCTATTTTTAGAATATTTATTTGTACAATAATCAGTTGTCTGATTTTTTATTTGATCTATGATGTTTTTATAGTATTGCGGTACTGCCGAGTTTAACAATATTATAGATTGCAATAATTTTATACTTTTTTAGTTAGTTATAATTATTAATTTTTCTTTAATGTTAGTACATGAGAGACATTGATTATTATACCTCTCGGATTCTTGTTTTAACATATCTGTAGAACTCTTTAGGATGGGATTTTCAATTTGCTTTGACAGAAAAAATTTTCTTAATGAAATATCAAAATGTCAAATAATAAAAAATAAAATATAAACAATATATTGTCATTTGGGTTATTTACTTCAGCCGCATCATGCAATGCAAAATGCTTGTTGAAATTATATTTTCAGTTCTCCTTTCGAAACATGCCCACTACAAAATATAAATTTCTCTATAAACTGTATTTTGAATGAAACTCATTGATATTGTACATATTATAAAAACGACTGTGTTGGTTGCGAATGCATAAGTAAAGTCATAATATTAAAAATAAAAATGGACAGTCTAACGCGACAAACTCAAGTCACATATATATTCTGCGTCGTACTTATACCCAGTACATAAATACAGTTGGCACTACCACTGCAACACTAACCGAGTTTTACGGTTTTGTTTCTCCTGTCTTCGCGTGAAAGTTGTATCATTGCAGGTTGGCGTTTTATTGGCAGACAGCTCAGAACATCAACTCTTAACAAAGTAAAAGGGCAGAAATGATGGTCATGGTGTAAGCTTCATTTTAAGGTATCACACACGTTTCTAAGCGAATGTCCCTTTTATTGCAAAATGCTCAATCATAAAACGCGGGTAAAGTTCAAAAATTATTGCCGGTCCCCCACCCGTGGTCCAATCTGCTTATGCAATTTAGATATAAATACAACATTCAGATGTTTCAATATATCACAATGCAGCATTATATCTTAATACGCCATCGCTAACTGATGATCAGCCATTTCTTGTGTTATCCATGAAAAATTAAAATGGTTGCTCTCACTTTGAAAATCAAAATGTGTACAAATAAAGAAGAAATATTGAATCAACCACTGTATCTATCTTTCTGTTAGTTTACTGGAGAAGTAATGCGATCGAGACTTTGAGACATCTAGAAATACACGATTGAATAATAGAGGGATACGTTAAAACTGGTGCAGTATAAACAATGTATTAGTTGAAGACAACAGTAAAAATTTTTTTTCTGATAGTCTAAAATGTGAAATATGGACACAGGATCGAATGTAAAGGAATGGAATTTGATGAGAATAAAGGGGAAACGCAACAGATGAGAAATAATCAGAGATGATTTTTGGCTGGCCACGCTGTTGCACACTTATCTGATGATTTGTTATTTTTTATTTTTTCACAATGAAACGTTGATTAAATTTGGTCAATTTGTTTATATATTTAATTTCAATTAATATGCTTGACAATTGATATCCAAACGATATTAAAAATGGACGGTCGAGCTTTTTTAATAAAAATGGTGGTATTTGGGAAGAGTCGAGTTTTTTTAATGACGAGATGCAGCAGTCGTGAGATGCCCCATAGGATATTTTTTGTTGTGGTCGTCGTTCGATCAACGGGCCGCGTTGATGTATTTGGCCTGAATCAGATAAATTAATTTTTATTAGTGTACAGTTAATTGACATGAAAATATTTAGGTAATAATTAGAACACCTACCTTAGCATCAGCCCTCATATTCTTCCACATGACCATAAGCCGTGCTGTAATCTCCTTACTGCTCTCATTCGGAAACTGCCCCGCCAATTGTCTTCCCCATTCATTAGCAAATATTCTGAAAGGTTTTGGGGGTCCGCGTATATTTTTGTTTGTGTGATCCCCAATCGGCGATAATGATGGCATCACCTTTGCTGCTGCCACTAATTTATCAGCAATTTTGTTTGATTTGCGTTGTTGCTTATCGTCCTGATCAACACTGCCGTTTTGCTGTATCTTTAGTGGAGGATGAACCCTCTCCTTTCCCCCACTATGATTATCAACCCTCATTTCCTGCTCCCCTCCATCCTTTATATACCCGCCCATCTCTTCCCCACTCCCAACATTCTGCTGTTGCTGCTGTTCCCCTCTAAAAGTACTTTTTGATATCACACTCGACAACCCCTTTATTTGCAAATCCTCCGCAGCTGATAGTAACCTCTGCATGCAAGTTTCAGCGACCATGACCTCACCCCTGTACATAAAGTCGACAATTGAACGGATATCATCAAAATTGTAACCGTTAATGATGATTATTGGATACGAGGTTGACTCGTGGCTGTTGAATAGCTCATGAAAGTATGGTGAGCAGGCGCCCAGGACTATTTTGTGTGCTTTTATGAAACGGCCTTGGCATGATATTGTGACGTCGACATGGGACTGCTGTTCGTATTGTTCTGTAATATCCTATAAATACGTAAACAGGTATTTTATTAAGGCTTAATTGCCAAATTATATCAACTTCTGTTCAATATTTACCTGAACAAGATTATTGGCGTGGTTATTCCACCTAAGAATAAACTTTTGCAGCGACATCCTTCCTGCTTTTGAATTGGCTTGTTTACTTTTCCGCTAAAATTCCCCGAAAGCATCATTATACAAAGACAAAAAGATTTTTTTTTTGGGTGTTGGTAAACTTTATGTCTGTTATGTGTTATCTGTAATCTGTAATCTGGCCGACCTCCAGCGTACAAACGCTTCACCAGTATCAATTGAAAATTAGTATACATACTCTTTGACCGCCATGTACAAACACTATTGATTATTAGTAAAATTGACCAAGGGCCTCTGGTGACCCCAAGGCCTAGGAAAACTATATAAAGACGAGTGCTACCTAACTGAAACTTTCAATTCTGGTGTTTTCCATCACCAGAAATCCAATAAAAAACGATTTTGCGACTCCGTGACCTCATTTGACCCTCTTAAAAACATGTCAAATATAGATATGGGAGGTGGGGAGCAAAAACTTGGTATGTGAATCGGGGACACATATATTACACATAACCCAGTAAGCATGTATAATATGGGTATATGTATATAATAAAAACAAACCCATTATATTGTCTTCAGCACAAATTCAAGCAAAATAAACATTGAAATACCAACATCAGTCACAGTAAGAACCTAATGTTCCAATAATAAAAATAGCCTATTGTTCGGTTGTATTGTTTAATTTGAACATATTAAAACATTAAACATTCAGGGTATGAAGATTTTCAGTTTGTCATTGTTCTTCAAACACAATGAGAGTTTTTTATCGTGTACATACGACAATCTTTCAAAAAAATTAATACAACACACCATTTTTATCTAAAAAAAGCAGCCAGGCAAACAAACACAGGCAAGGATTTTCATTGTTAAAAACTACTTCAATGTTTTTACTTGTTAAACGCGATCATATCAGTCAAACAAAAACCAAACTTTTAGTTTTGCACAAAATATACAGAGCAGAGCGGATTAGTTATATTCCAAAATTATTATTTGTCAGAGTCCCCGAGAAAAACAAACAGATACAATTCATTCCCAACGTGAGATTGCGATGCTCATTCAAAATGATATGCATACTGGATACTAATTCAGTGTAATAATTAGTTTTCATGATGGCGAAACATACATTATCTCATTGCCAACTATTTAGTAGTCAACATTCGACGATGATGATGGCATTGATTACTTTGGATAACATTGAAACGTTTATTCTCTGTATCTCTGTTAAGTAAATGCTCATATTCTAGATTGTAGATACGGGATTATTTTATATATGTGTATGGGTTTTCAAGAAAATCATGGAAAAGATACAAAGTATATATGGATAACATGCAACAATTAAGATCAGACTACCACACATTGAAAATTCTTAACAGAACTCTACAGATACAACCTGTGTAAACCTAAAGTGACGATAGTAAATATCACGCTAATATGTTGATATTAAATATTAAATTATATATATTATTGTGAATATGAATCATTACGGATATCTGCTCTGTTTTGTTCTGTGTGCAGCAGAAGATCAATCTTTGATGAATAGAGTACGTACTATTACTGTTACGTGGGAAACTTTTGGAAAATTTCAAAAAAAGGTTCTTGTTCTTTATCTAACTTAACCTAACCTTATATAAACATGTTATAAACAGGTTAGGTTATGTAAGGTTAGGTAGAAAACAATGAAACATTTTCAAGAACCAAAAAGTCTTAAAAGTCATAAAACATCGAAAAAAGTCAAAAAAAATAGTGCCTCTGCCAGAACTTAAAATATTTGGACGCATTAATAAATTATTGGCAATTTCATTATTTATTTAAATAAGCTCACCCACTAAGGCTTTACACATGTGAACTACGAACCAATTTTACATTTTTTCAATGGTACAAAGTAATTTGTCAAATTGCTTGGACTAAATAGACTACAATTTAAAAAATGCTAAAGTATTTACCTGTATTTCTTAACCAGAAAATGCTTGCTTGATATATGATGTATTATATAACCCCAGAAAATTACATTGAAACATTCAAAACAACTACTCACACAACCTAGTACACACCTTTCCAATTTTCTGTCTACTTCAACAAGCTGGAAAATATTTTCTCACTGGGTTATTGTGATGCATCAATCCATTATGAAAAAACCTACTCAACTATTAACTATCCTTAGAAGCTACACAAGTTAAAACTAAACCAATCTAATTAATGGAATACTCAGAAAAAAGATACTCACAATGTAAAAACCTTAAATAATACTTTATATACCATAAGCTGATCTATCATAAATCCTCTTCCCTTCTTTTTATCCAGTCGAAGCAGAGCAAATAATATAAAAGAACTTACATCAGATCCAAACAGATTTATGTTTTATTCAAAAACATTAACAGTTTTGCACTCAAAACTCTCAACAGGGAAACCCAACAACCAAGTCACGTTGCCTGTTGCCTGATCCAACGTCTCTTGATCAGAGCCGACTGAACAGTGAAGTTTGTTTGTTAACAACACAAGTCATAATAGTAGTAGGGGCGAGTTTATAAGCGACACGCAGATAGTAATAAAGTGAGTGTACGTACACTGTATACTGAGCTATTAAGCTATCGTTTTGTGCAATAACATGTTATTTTCTATTCTGGTCTCGTAACAATGAACCGTATTGTATCCTTTTCTCTGTATTTTTTGGTATATTGCTTGGTAGTATAAAAATATGCTAAATGATGCAGTATGAGTTTTTTGATGAATTGAATTAAATGAGCAAAACAGGGCTATGAAGTTGGAGGTGAATGATGACTGTAAATATATATGTAAAAGCTCATGTTCAATGTATAAATTGTTCTTTGATATTATTACTGTATCCTCATATTAGGCATCAATATTATTTACGTTGACAATCACCACCACTAACACTACCACGCATATTAAGAGAAAAAATTTGATGGTTTGGCGGAACGTTGGAATATAAAGATAAATTTAAAATAAAATTTTGTATATGATCCTGAATGTTAAGTGTTTTTGAGGTTTATTATGCGTTCAATTTCCGTAATGTAAAACAAAAAGGAAATCAAATGCTTAAGTTGATGCTTTTTGAATTTTGGAAAATGTCAATTTTAATGGACAGCGCTTAAAAATACTGGGGCAGTTTCTGATATTAAGGCAGTCTTAAGATTTATCTAAAGAAATCCTATGGATGATTTAATTTCTATATTATTTCGATGGTCTGCATTTAGGCACTAAATAGAAATAATTCACTCTTTACATTTTTGGACCATCTTATTTAATAATATGCTTTTTAGACTGACAAACGTTCAAGTCTTTAGTAGGTTTTTTTCGAAGAATTCTAGGTTTTATTGCACAACATGTCACGTCACTTACATACATATACAAATATTATCAAGTATGGCGCTGAAAACGACATAAAACATGGCATAAAATGTCATTGTTGAAATTAGGAAATGGGAACGTAAATAATAACACTTTTTAAAATACGAAAGTGGTATCTATCCAAAAAAATATTCGTAAAATAATCTCTCAATTATTACATTAATCAAAGTTTTAAAACCTTTCTCCAACCCCGTAACGACTGTCATCATGGTAAGTAAGAACAATAATTTTCCGAAATCCACATTCGGCAGATATGAGACGTGTTTTGGTTTCTAGTTGCATTATTGCAAATTTGACCTTGAAAACGTGGCTAGCAGCAAGAATACTCATCTCTCCGCAGTTGGTCCCGTTATTTGTAAGATCCGTCACTACAAAACAGATCAATCAAATGCAAAGTTTAATGTTAACACATTTCAGTTTTTAAATGATTTTGAAAAGTTTCTATTTAATCTTGTTTAAGACAAAAATTACATTCGTTTATAAACTTGTCACGATTTTTCTTCTGATAATAATCAAACAGTACAGGGTTTTCAGAAATAAAATTCAAACATTGTTGCTGAACATGAGTATGGCTTAGTTTAATGAGGTTTTGCAGTTGTAATCCTAATGCTATCGCTTGGAACAGACCGTTACTAAATATTAAATGAAAATATTTACAAAATAAAATAAATACAACATGCCCCACAACCTATTATTGTACAGATACTTGCATAAGGAAAAGTACACTTACCCCTCGATACTTTCATCTATAATATGTAACTGCATCCCACTTTCAAGTAACAATTTGGCAAAACAATTATTATTGTTAGAATGATCAATACCGAAACCTGTTCTTCCCATAATACAATTTTAACTTTACACCAAGTTTACAACGCAAAAGTAGAGAGCTACAAGGAAAATGAGCTTGTACAATTGTTTTGCACAAGCGTTGAGAGATGACTGTCGCCCCCAGAAATTATTCTCTAGTATTAGATGTACAGTAAAGTGGGATACACCAATTGCGAAATAGGCCGTCCGTGTTCCTTGCCCACGAAAGAGTAGTGGGAAGAGCAAAGCATTGAAAAAAACAAATGTATTTTCTGTATGCTGCCTGATTTTTTGAAACACTGGCCACCGAAAACTGATTGAATTTGCAAAACAAGATAATGAACTAACCATTAATCATACCTATTCTAACAAAAGCACATTGATTCTAAATATCTCATTATTTTTTAGATTAAATGCGAATAGAAGGACATTTAGCAACCGTAAGTTTTCTCAATTTACCCCAATGTAAATCACTGTTTACCTTTTAGCCTAAAAGTCTGATTATGTTGTTCTTTGGTAAAAATATTTTACATTTGTAGAAACTAAATGATTTTTTGAACGTATATATATTTATTGTATATCATCAGTAAGCTGTTAATTGCTCAGTTTGTACTAAAAGGACTTTGTGGATTCAAGGGCTAGGCGAGAACTGCATCATCTCCATAGGAAGCAAGTTACTTTCTCACAAAGCCAGTAGCTCTGTTTTGCTGGAACAAAGCAAAGACATCATCATCGTCATGGTCGACATTGCGTCAGCATAAAACTTTATGGTATATTTTACGGCACTATTTTACATGGACAAAACTTTTATTTTTTAAATAGATGAGTCAATACACGATCTAACACAGTCAGTTGTGTAAAACTGATAGATTAGAATACTTGTACACCATTGCAAATTGAGCAAACTGTATGTATAAAAACAACTATCTGGGTGTCATCCTCGAAGAATAAAATACCACGAGTAATAACCTCTAACATTTTTATATTCAATGGCTCTGGAACAAAATAGTAAATATCAATCGTGGCCGTTATATTTTTAGAGTGCTAACTGGCTACCGGAAAAACATTAATGTTTCACTCTGGGGAGTTTTAATTACAAGTATTTACGGCTGCTACCAAGTCAATATATCAAAAGCTGGAACGCATTAGGTTTAGCTCCACAATAATAATGTTGATAAAAAGTTTGTTATGTATAATTAGCAATTTTAATGTGCATTTTATTTTTTTTAAAATTTGTAACGACTGTGATACATATCAAAATAAATAAATTTTATACAAATAATATAATCAAATGTAATGTATTTTAAGTAGCTTTAAAATAATTTATTTTGTCTTTCATTTCTTTGAATTGAAATTTCTTATACATAGCAAACAAGAGTACGTCTTTTGTCAAATCCTGCTGTTTTGGTATCAAACAACCTCCGTTTGTTATAATGATGGTGTTGCAAATTCCCGCATCAGTAGATTTTTACCTGAAACCTTTTAAAACAAATTAAATTGGTTTAAACATCCAAGGAAATGTTACTTTAAGAAGAACTTAAATTTGTATTTTCACCCTTTAGTCCATCGTAATACCGTAGAGTGTATGTGAAGTCAGCTTCCGTCCCAAGTCAACACAACACACACAAGCCAAATGGATTTTCCGGTTCCAATTTCATCAGAATATAACAATGTTTTCCCAGGACAATCAACTGTGCCAGGCATTGTTATCTGATTATTTTCTCTTCTTATTTTCCATAGTTCCTAGATACCAAAAACCTTCTAAAGTTGCTATTTTTCTGCCCATGTGCAAAAGTTGGTCTGAAATAGTTTCATGTATTTGAGCAGTTAATAGTAGACTTTCATTGGGTATAGCCAAATATCGTTAAACAACAAAAGAAATTTGCACCATCAGATGGAACTGACAAATTGCTAGCACGTCTTTAGGTTACAAAACGATATTAGTCCAACAACCAACATGTATATTTTTCTGCTCAAATAAAAATGCACGAAACCAATCAATGTTGACAGATAAAGTGTTGGTGATGATGTTCCACATTAAAAGATCTTCCATCGAGAACCTAGAAAATGCCTTTCAATAATCGCCAAATCAACTAATAAATACCCCACATACAAATAAAATTTATAAGACCAAACCCCTTCCTCTAATTCAAAATTCAAAAAGCGTCCGCACCGTTCACTGGCTTATAACCAAATAACTCAATTTAGAGTGCGAAAAGTAACATAAATATGCTAGTTTGTCTTACTTTCCTGAAACACAAAGCGACTATAATGAGTTTATTCATCATGTGGACCAATTTTAAACTCCAAGGTATGCTTGTTTTTTCTGTACCAGTACTTGTTGGGTTTGTCAGTATTAAACTTATTTCACTCTCCTAGTGAGGTTTGTAGTGAGAGGTTTATAGTTTTGAGTGGTTTTGAACTTTTTGGTACCTCACAGTTTTTACTTTTTCAAAATGGCAGAAAGTGAACCTAATTTTCATGGCGCCGTCATAAAAAGCCAAAAAGAATTGAAAGAAGCTGACTATTTGCATGCTATAGCTAAGGCTATTGACCCACAGAAAGTTAAATCCTTTGGTAGAATCAATGAATGCAATTATGTGGTGTTTTTTGACTCAAGTGATAGTTGCAAACTATTCATAGAGAATCAATACTTACTAGTTAACAGCAAAACTATCCCGATTCAACCATATTCATCGATTTTAAGGACTATCTTTATCGAAGGTGTTCCTGTTGTTGAAGATGAGAAGCCAATTTTGCATTTCTTGTCAAAATATGGAGAGATCAGAAGCCAGCTCACCAGATTACCGGTAATAGATGCTCCTGAAGGTTGTAAGCACATCATGTCCCATACGCTTGTTACAAAGATGATTATGAATGAACAAGTGGAAAATGTTTTACCAGCATATGCAAAAATTGATATGGCAACCGACATTTTTGAAGTCAAAATCGAGGTTGGTGAAAAACCCTACTACAAACGTGATTCCAGTGACCATGAAGTCGACATGTGTCGTCAAAACAAGCAACTCTTCCCAAATTTCAACTCAACGATCAATATCAGTGCTCCCATAATAAACAAAGCAATAGATAATATATGGGACATTGTCCGGTCTCAAGAAACTACAGAAACACCAAATAATTCAACAACAGACGAACATAATTCTAAGGAAAGTGAAAGCAGCTCTTCTAATTCTACACAAATAATGATAGATTCAGAAGCGTGCAAAATTTTAAAAAAGAAACTGACTCGATCCTATAAGCAGTGGAATAAGCTAAAAGTTGGAGATGGGCACATAGAAAATAAAGATTTGCATAAGTTGTTGTTGAATACTTGCCAAAATGTTTCGAATATTAACACTAGTTCTATGGGTTTATCAGACAATCCAGGACAGCTAAGGAACACAATTGAAGCTCTTCATATACTCGTCGAAAACAATGATGTTAAGGCCCATCTGAAAAATGTTGCAGACGCAATCCATACCGTTTCTGAAGGAAAAAATATTCACCACAAAACTCCTGACCGTTCAGTTTAGCATAGACTATAGATTTGAACCAAGATGAAATGCCCAAGGTTAATATCTGATATTTTTTTTGATTTATGAGGATTGTTAGAATGATAAATTAACTTTATGTATGTAAAATTTTCGCATTGTTTAGAAGATTATTACCAGTTGGTTACAATGTAACACTGTAAACAGTTTGCTACACTATTGTTTTATTTATTTGAAAAAATGTAAAGAAAATAAAGTTAACATTTGAATTCGTATCATCCAAAAACATTTGTTTTTTTGCATTTTATGTTCAATAAAAAACCTTTCATTGGAATAGAATAAACTATTTTGAAATTGCGCATTTTAGTGACGCGATAACGGTAATAGTAGCCATGATTCAGTGTTTAATTCGAAATAAATATCCATTGGTTACCCATTAATAAAGTATCGCCCAGACCCATCATTTTATTTGTAGAAATCATTAGTTTTTTGTGTGTTTTTTGTTCTTTCGTAGCGATTGTTATTATGGTATTTGGGATGATGAGATTGAAGAAAAAGATTAACATAATGAAAAACCAGTATAAAACAATTAATTTTATCACAATCATGATGCCGTTTACACTGCGTAAAGATTTCTTAACTATATGGTTTGCTGAAAAACGCTACATTATTGCATGATAAGTGTCTTTTTGTGCATTAGATAGGATCGGCCGGTTCAAATGAAAGAACAAATACATGAGCATTTTTATCGCATTTGACAATGCCACTACATACTATTGTATATGAGATTTTTTGAGTTTTTGGTTGGATGTTACCACGTTGTACTAAAACATTTTCCTTTTAATTCAGTAATGTAATAAAATATTTTTACGTGTCATGATCTAGGCAATAATACACAGTGTTACATCAAAAAATGGAAGCATTGAAGAGCTTTAGCTGAAATAAAAATGTTAAGCAAAGCTCAAATATAAATACGGACCACGGTTACGCAAGGAAATACACAGTCCAAACACAAATGAACATGGAAACCGTACCATAAAACTGTTCACGAAAAACTAGTCTGGTCTGGCATCAAACATTAAACTTTTAGCCCTAGTTAAGTTCAACCCTTTTTGATGACGTGCACAACACAATTACAATATTAAAACTAACACTATAAACAATAGTTATCATAACATGTACATCAATGTGCATAGTACCGTATGTATAAGAAGCACAGCTTTTTCATTACAACTGATCATTCAGTCGATGAGCTACTTTGAGCACATTATGTTTAGGAACAAAATGAAGCATCATGAGCATTAGTAGAACCCTACCGAAATCATTTATTTAGAGGGTGCTGCCGCAGCGAGTCGAAGAAATTTGGGTGACCCGAGACGGTAAGTGTGCATTGCAGTTGCATTGCATATTAATTTTAAATGTATGCAGTGTAACAGCAAGGCAACGCTTAAGCGTCTCAGAAACATCAGCCACCAAGGTCAAGTCATAATTCATGGTTTTTATTCACATGTACTTGAATATTGGATTTAATCAGAATATAATTCAGGACGGGCATTGATAGTTGACCGAAAGCGGGAAGATGGCTGAAATCAATTGTTTGGTAAAAGAATGCGGGGTTTTGTGATACATTTTTTTCACATCTAACAGTTGCAGTTACTACTTTCACGAATTTTTGATCAAAATTTCTGTCAGTCTTTTATATATGATATGACTTTTATCATGTTCAGGAATATATGCAACTTTTATATGTAAGCATGGGCGTTTGTACTATGTTGTTTTATACAATTGCATATTTGAGACAAGCAAGTAGTATAGAAAGCTCATTTGCGTTGTTATACATGTGCGGGACGTGTACGGGTCAATTTGCTCGACATGAGCGAGTCAGTTTGGTTCTTGGAAAGCGAGCAGGCCGGATGCTAACAAATTATTGTTATCTTTCATGCCATGCGGCTAAATATATTTAAAAATTTTTGTGCAGAGGGCTAAACAATATGAATAGGCAAGAAAATGACAACCAAGGGGAAGGAGCTAGTGGTGGTCACAAGGATTATCGAGCAGCAGACACCTCTACATCTGTACCAAAGTCCACAAGCGACCCAACGGTATCACATCCGTTGACATCTGAATGTGACAAAGATGAGGATAGGAAGGATTTAAATGTTTACAAACGGATGATGGCGAAAATTTCTAAAATTTTTATGCGTCCCGAGGACGGAAATCAAATTGATTTATTGAATCAGATCTCGGAGTTGCGTGCTCAGTTCCAGCAAGATTGTGATTTGATAAAGAAATCTCGAAAATTGTGTGAACAAGAAATGCAGAAAATACAACAATTCGGATACAAAAGTACACCACAGGGGTTTACGGAGGCTCTACACAAACTCCAGGTTTGCTCAAATGAATACAAGGCACTTGACCGTAAAACGGATGACATGATTCAAATTGTGGAGGAACAAATAACTTTTTGGAATTACTTTTATCCGTATCTGCAATTATGGCAAGTACGTTGAAGCAATTGCATGTTTTTTGTGTCGTTTTATGAAACATTTTCAAAGAATCTTTTAACGTTATATTTATTGTATTTTTAAATAGAACTTTGACAACAATTGAGCAAAACTTGAATAACCAGATGTCCAGCAAAAACCCGATTATTGATTGCCGGTTTATCTCCATTTAACATATTTGAATTGAAAAATTAAACAATATAAAAAAACACCAAAATATCTATTTATGTTGCATTAACACAAGACATGGTGCATTTGTAGCTCATTGTTGAAGCATACAAGGCTTAGAGATTAGCGTTGTCTGTGTTATTTGTCAATAAGTTTTAGCGTATTGTAAAATTTGAGAAAATAAAATTTAGCACCAGTTGTTAATGATAAATCAGTCGTTTGGTTTAGCGACACACAACCATTGAAATTGCAGATTAATATTATTCGTTGTAACTTGAGAATGGTGTGTACAAATTTGTATACGGTGAGGTGGGATATTGGCTATCATATAGTTTCTAGTTGAGTCTGCTCCATCTGTTTTTATCATTGTATTTTATAGCAAACAAAAAAAGAAATTGAATGTGACAGCAGCGGCAGAGTAAGTTGCATAAAGTTTAGTTGAATTGGTGCTGAGCCAGGTGTGTCATGAATGAAGGCGAAAGCTTGTTGCTTCTATAGTAGGATATTCTTGAAATACACTATCATCTTGGTCAGTGAATATGCGATTGTTGATTTTAACAAGTGGGCAAATTGCGAGCATACCCTGCGCCAATTCCTTGATAACGTAACAATTGTTTTAAAATGCATGCAGATTTTATTTGTAGTATTTTGGATAACGAATAGGATAAAATTTGAAGCTTTTAATGGACCATATATATGAACACAGTTCCGGTGTTTCAATATCAGGGACGCACGTCAATGAATGCGTCAGAAGAGCATAAAGGAGAGCAGTTCAACAAACAGCTTTCAGTTTACATTGCCCCAATTTCGTATTTCGGTTGCTTTCTTCTGATTCTGTGTATGATTTTATTGAAATTGTAACTTTTGAAAAGATGTACCACAAAGTGATATTGCTTATTTATGCTATTTTTGTGTCTTGAGCTAATGTGTTCATGTCTAATAGTCTGCTATATTTATGCTTGCATTTGATACACTTACGAAATAAAAAGAAAATCAATTTTTCTCCAAGTCTTTAGATATGATATTGTATTAGTCAGTAGTTATATTTACAACGTAATTAATCGTATTTATTACATGCATATAAGGATTACTAATATTGTTAATGTTTTTTAAAATCAAAAGCTATTTGTTTAATTATTTTTTAAAGATAGTTCCTTTCTCCTAGTACTTGAGTGCTTGACAAGCACCCTTTCTGAAATGTGATTATGAATATAGTCGTCCAAACCAACTTTGTGTTTCTGCATTAATACTGCCTCAAAATTTTCAAAATTCCTAATAGTTCTCACTTCCGGGTTAGAACACATCCAAGCGTAAAATCCTTAAATTAAAGATTACAAGTTTTTAAATAAATTTTTAAAACACAATAAAAAATTGATGTAAATTTATATGTATATATATATATCCTCGTACTTACTTAACAATGCAAGAATTTTTTCTTCATCATACTTTTTGTATTTGCATTCTTTTTGTAGTCCATTTATTGTTCTTCTCCCGCTTAAAGAACCTTGAAGGATTTCGTGATCATCAAATAGCACATCAAATATTATTTTACAAGTTTCTCTGGCACGTTTTGATTCATCGTTCTTAATAGTAGACATTCTGGTAAAAGCAGTCTCCAAAATTGTGTCTAGTCTTTCATAAATTGAATCGCTTTTACTTTCCTGAATGAATCAATTTAAAACATTACTTTGTGTCAGCATTTAACAGAAATTCCAAAATTGATGACTAATTACACTGGCTTTGGCTTGTTGACTTGCAACAGATGCTAATAGTGATAAATTTTTTTGGTGTTCAGATTCAACAGGATCGGTTTTTTGTGTATTTTTTGAGATTTCATGTTGTCCATATATGTTTTTCACGTTTACTTGTTGGTCATTTGTAACAAACATTAAGTTGGTGTCAGCGGTGTGTCCATTTTCATTTAGACTTTTTTTTCTGTGAAACAATTATATAATATAGTCCCGATGGAAGCCCATGATACGTTTTTATAGAATATGTATGACACGTGCCGCAGCGACAAAAAAATTAACTTTCCTCTGTTAAAAGGACAATAAAAATTAAGATGCATATTAACTTGTGTTTTTAATTTAATGTCTTACAAAATATCAGAATCCGTTTTTTCAATCTCTGCTTTAATTCCATCGGGTAAAATATTTTGCACTGTTGATAATGCCAGGAGTTCAACTTTTACTAAGTTTGTGAATTGGCTCCAACTAGAGTAGAAAAATATTTTGGGTACACTAAAAGCAATCTATACACTCAAATATTTATAGCACATTACTAGTTGGGGTCATTAATGTAATAATCAAGAAAATCTTCTAAAACATTAAAAGGGTCCCTTTGCAAACTGGAAAATTAATACAGTCGATAAATCATAGGGATAACGTGAAAGTATAAATTTTAAAAAAGATTTGCCCAACAACTCTTACTTGTTTAATTCGTCCATTTCACTATATTCCATTTCTGCAAAGTACCTATTATACATTTGTATATAGAGTAAAATGACTGAGTAATTTGGCTAAATTATACCTCCAGAAACTAGATATTTTCTTGTAATATTGAAACTGGCGTGCTGAATGATTTCCAAACTTGTACTGATGAAGTAGTTGCGTTTATAAAGTATACTCTCATGGTTTTCATGATTCAGTATTTATTTTTGTCAGATTTCCTGCATCTCATTTCATCAAAATTAATCAAAAGTTATGAAACAATATATGGCATTGTTTGTCTTAACATATCCCCAAATGCACAAGGGTAGTATTGTTAACATGGTATATAGTGTAATAAATTACTTTTGATTATTAAGTTACCAATTGAAACTATTAATGTGTGTACCTAATAAAGATAAATTTACCAAACAATGTCGATGGATATTGTCCCAAGGTTCATATAGGTAATCTTGAGCTGATTTTATAATGCAGTTCTACATATATAAAAGATGAATTTGAGAAGGACAGTTCAGTCTGTGTTTGGTTTTTGGACCGTACGCTCCTATGTGAAAATTTGTATCTCTCGAAAAATCCAAAAGAAAGCATAGAGTGATTATCTGCATGCATAAGATCAATTTCATCCGTAATGGATGAGAAAAAAAATGTTCATATACTGCGGATTGATGACGAAAAATCAATTGAATCAGTTGAGATCAACCTATTACATATTTCTGCTGATACAGACCCACTTGACAGTTGCAAAAATATTGAAGTAATACATCTCACTGGAGACAACAATGTTTGGTTTGGAAGTAATTAAAAATTTCATCTTACGTAATTTTTTACTGCTTGACTATTTAAATGTGAAATTTTTTTCAGTTCCCCAATCAAACGGATGGATACAGTCGCAGCAAGTTTCTCTGAGGTTTTCGCTAGTCAGCAATGGAAAAATCTTTACAGTTAACCTTGTGACAGAGTACATAGACCTTGGCAAAGAAGGTGCAAACGCTCGTCCGCACAACAATATCACCTTCTATTCTGGCCGATAAATTGGTAAAACATTATGGAAATAAATGTATATAAACAGAAGAATATCAGTCTTGCCATTTATTATAATTATATCAAAAGAAGGATATGCATACTTGATGGTAATAATAAATGTATTCAGTAATATTCATAAAATATTCACACGATTATGTAAACGTTTATTTATCATATTCAAATACGATCTGAGAGATATTCGCTCCTTATAAATCTCTTGAAACAATTGAAGCACACTTGTACTGCTTTTCCAAAATCCTTTAATTTCAAGAAATACTAATCCTACGGTCAAGAGTACTTTTATTCATATGTCTGTTGAAATACCCAGCCTTGTAGACACGATTTTTTTATAATAAATAATGGCTTATTTATTTTTTTGTTGTTGTTTCTATTGCATGTATTTGTCAGCAACCACCAACTCACAACAATCGACTGAGTAAAATTTACAGATAAGCTTCACTCCAACCAAACACACAAATATATATCATCATGAGCGAATGCCATATCTTCATAAACAATGCAGAGTAACTATAGCCTTTCCTATGAATATTAGCAAATAGCACGCCCATCAGGATTTGCTCTTAGCAAATCAGCATCAAGACACAAAGTAAACTGTTCAGTTTTGTTCATAAAAAATAGCCATTGCTGTGTAATACGTATTTTATTCATATAGACTCTTGTTTTTGTCTGGAAATGCAATGTGTACTGAAATGTAAGAATATATTGAAAGTTTGAGTGAATCATGAGAATGTTCACTTATTAAATTTACCATCGACTTATTTGTACTAGACTAATAAAAACAATTTGCTAGACAGAAACAATAGCATGTATGTGGACGAGGTTTTTCGTCCGTTTAGAGCTTTTAAATTTTTTTTCAGTGATTCCTTTTTTAAGTATTTTGAGCGTATGTTGAGATAATGTACGATATTATATAAACAAAACAATACAACCAGAAGAAGAATATATACGCATATACGCAAAGAAGAATGACCAGATATAATATAAAGCTATTATAGGGATTTCCATGGAGGCAAACAATTTACAGCAAACATAAATAAAAAATTATTTGTCATTTTTTTCTTGCTGTGCCTGCGATTGACGTGGAACTTATTTCACCAAGCGGCATATCTAAAAGCTCTATGACATTACACCTTAAACCACACTCTGACTCGGACGAATAATTTCTACATTGTTATAACACACAAGACCACACGCGGAAGTAATCTGAATCACGAATTCTGGAGGACGCTTCCAGTCTCTCTTCAGGTGAACGTTGTCTGTGAATTGATTTCCAAAAGTAGTCACTTCAATCTCATGTATGACATTATATCAAATATCTTTCAGCACAGACAGTAGTCATCTGTTACCTATAAAGTTTCAAAAAAATCACTATCAAAGAGATTCCAAAAACAATATATCTTACTTAATCTATGCAAGGTGCTGGGAAATAAAAATTGCTGAATGATAATCCGTTGTTCATTGTACTTATATTTACTACATTGGCATATTTCCGAAGCTGTAAAACTGTGCCTAAATTGCAAACTTTTGTGCTGCTCCAAAATCTTCATGTGTGTCCACACGCTCTTTCAATCGAACTACGGTAACGGCATTGTTCATTTTGCAGATAGTATGAGAATAAACTTTGATGGTGAAAGACGTGGCTATATTTATAGATGCAATTCATGCACTAACCTGTGTTTAAACATAATTTCAAAAAATGAATTTGGACGATCCAGCGACTGCTGATACTAACATGCTTCTTCATATTTTTCCGCGGGAGGTAAGATGTAGTAATTATAAAATTCATAGTATAAATCCTATCTAATAATTGCTACTTTTTTTCTTTTTCAGATATGGGGCATGGTGACAAGCTATATTGATGATGCGGATGATCTACAAAACTTGAGCAAGTCTTGTAAATTTTTTGAAATGCATTTGAACCCGAAAAAGGTATATTACCTTTTTCCAAGCGTCTGGAATATCCTTGGAAAAAAGTATTTTGAAAATTTTAAAAGTGCAACTGTATATAATGAGCTTCATGGTATACAGCCTAGTCCCTACGTTGGTGTAAATAAGAAAATATGTACTTCCTGTTCTTTGGCTCGTCGAACACAAAGCTTCTCGGGAATTCTTAAACTCCGATTAGTTTGTAAGATGTGGAATAACGCCATAGACAAGTTTTTTCAAAATTTATCTCAAAATGAAGTTGAACGCCAATTTGTTTCACAGCAAGCATATATTTACACATCCTATCATTGGCTACACGATACTGAGTTGATGTATCTACCAAACCGTTTCCAATGCTTTATTCGACATTTTCAAAATAGCCATGGTATCTACAGCGACAGGAATCCTCTGCTTTCCGGAAAAGTTGGACTTTTTGCTGTAAATAATTCAGCATTTCTTCAACAATATGGACGTCATGTTAACTTTTTAGTCTTACGCAGTTTAGACCACGACGAAATGTCAACTGAAAGAAAAACTAAACTTTACCTTGAAGCACTAGAACAATGCCGCAATGTCAAGGGGCTTCAAATACAAGATTTGGCTGACAACGCTGAGTATGAAACAAATGATGAACTGAATAAACGACTAGAAAATGAAATCAACCTTAATCCATTACCTTACTTGAAAAACCTCAATCTTTTAAGATTTAGTGGGACCCCCTCAATATTTCTTAACAATATTCTTCATGTCAACAACCACGTAACAACCCTTTTGGTCGAAAAGATGCATGACGAAGACGATTTTGACATGTATAGTATCCAATTATCAAATTTAAAAAAACTACGAATTAGTTTTGCATCAGAAAAAAACTTTCGAAAATTGGTAAATTGGCAATTTGAAGTCAGCCTTACTCATTTAGACGTTTCTTGTGTGTTTACTTGTATGGATTTTTCTACAATTCTTACTATGATAAGCAGTAAGTTTGGAGAGACGTTAAAAAATCTGAAGATGGATGTACAGAGATTAGAACAAACAGAGTTCAACACATACAAACTCAAATTTTTAAGACTTGAGAGGTTTATTTTCAAAGCTGAGCATATTTACTCGTTCGAATTTCTATTGGACATGAAAAAAACATTGAAGTATTTGGATATCGATATGAAAATATCGAACGATCAAGACAAAAAAAACGCCATTGAGAGAGAGAAAAATGTAGTATTTCATAATTGCACAAGCTGCATTGAATCTTTACGTGCATCCGTTATTTGGAGCTTGTTTCCAAAATTAAATGAAATCAAATATATGGAGGTAGTGCAAAACGCCAATAATAATGTAACTATAATTAATGTAAATAGAGACAAATTGAATTGTACACTGTAATGATTATTAATGTCAAATAAAACCAAAATTGCATAAATTTGAAAATATACATCACAAGTTGAATGTTTTGTTCCTTTTGTTAATGGTCGCATCGCTGGAAACAATTTCATTTGTAATTTTTTAAAAAATATTGAGGAACAAGAGTGTTCATTGAATAATCCCTATTTGTTGAGCCATTTTCTACATATTCGCATTAGAGAAGAATTTGTGAAATCAGTTGCAAAATATATTAACAAGTTGTTACGTATGAATAAACAAAGTAACTTTGTACTGGGTCCATTTCATCATTAAAATATCAGGATTTAAAAAATGGATGTGATAAAACAATTTACTGAAAATATTTTGTACACTTTCAAAAAAAAATATTAAAACATGCTTTGTTACTACTTCAATAATCTGTTTTTTTTTATACAGCACAGCATTTCAGTAAGCATACTAGTCACAATCATGGCTGAAGCAATGAGCAACAAGTAGTATTGAAATCTTATTGCTGCTCATTAGAGTGTAAAAAACTAACAACAAATCAAAAACATATCCAATGGTATAGTAATTTAAGAAACTGACATCCAGGAAACAGTTGAATCCATTCGCGGAGGCGTGAAGGCGCATTTCTATATAGTGTGTGCGATCGTCCATTCTACTCAAGTGTATTTTTTTAACTGACATGTTTTTATAAAGCAAAGTTTTATATTAACTGGAATCAAAAATTGTAAATACCTTTGCGGAAGCAAATATTCAAACAAAGAAAAGTACTTGCTTATATAGCACGTCAAGATTGCACATAAATTAGCAATTAATTTTGAAACGCAGCCAACCAAAGACTATAATCATACTTAACTTCAAATGTGATATTTGTACAATATATCCCATTGAACATAAGTAGTGGCTAGTGTATAAACACCGAAGCTTTAACTCTGCATTTTTTCCAACAAACTGTTAGTATATAAAGAGCGCGAAAGTCACCAGTTTGTATCTAGTACGATTTTGGAAGTGGAACAAGCGTCCAGTTTGGTATTGTCTACAGTTCGCATTAAACGTTTCTCAAAAAATAATAAATTTGCACAAATTACAAGGAAGAATCATCATGTCTGTTGAAACAAGGTTCTCAAAGGATAAGAAAATACTACAAGTCCACTCGACAAAAGAGGATGACGATGTATCCAAATCAGTTGGGGAAGCCATGGCCAACGTGGTATGTCTAATCTCTCAAAAAAAGTATAAAAAATGGTCTTTAGTTAATAAAAATAAATTTTCAGAAGAGAGAGCCAGTTTCCCGGAAAAAAATAGCACACCATGTTGATTATGACACTCAGGATGAGTCGGACCCTACAGATGATGAAGCCGAAACATCTCAATTACAATCAGAAAGCCAAGCTAATAACAATCACAAGCCTAAAAAGTTGTAGACATTGGTTTAAATTGATTGATTTGCGACTTAAGATTATTTGTCTTTTTTCTTAAATACAGAGAATAAAATTAATACATTGACAGAAAAATCTTTACTATATAAAGCAATATCACTTAATTTGAGTTTATTCAAATTTCATTACATCAGCACATTAAATTCAGTTTTTATAAACATGAAAAGGGATATTTAAATTGTCATCATATTCAACTGCATATGCTTGTTTGGTTTCAAATTTGGAAACTTTCAATACATCACCGAACAAAAGGTAATTTTTGCAAAAGATGGGTGTCGGGGCCAATGGTAATATTTTTCTTGTCGGGAAAACATTTAACAACAATGAATCTGTTTTGTACCATTTTTCTACCTCAAAATACTACTAGGATATCATATCATTATATATTTCACACAGATTGATGTAAACTACCATACAAACCCATCATTTTTAATTTGTCGCATGTCTAGAGTTTAAATTTTTACATCGTATAGCTAGAACGTTATTGTCCAATGAATTGAAAAGGTATGTGATCGGTTTGCCCCAACTCGTAGACCAGACCTATTACAGCCCTCATTCTGGATTATATCCTACTGCCTTGTCGATGGCGAGGAAACTTGGAGGATGTTATATATTAGAAAGCAACGAGTTGGATCACTTTACGCAACACATTCTGCATATAAATAGTCTCCATAAAAATTAGCGTATAAGCTAATATTGAAACCCAAAAACTATGTTCGTGTGAATAATAAAATGATAAAGAAACAATAAACATATTTGTAATTCAGAGCATATTTTTTGCAGATACGGTAAAACATTAATGCCATGTGTTTCATAAAAGAAATCACTCCAAATATGTTACATTTTTCAAGCAAATTAAAACTTTCCAAAAATATTAAGCTTGTTTTTTTCAACATGCTTCTTTATTGAAAGTGAAGATTAAACTTATCCAAATGTCCATATGAATGTTCTTTTTAAAGTTAATCATTGTGCAGTTATCTCATTGACGTTTGTGGTGGTGTGCTGTATTTGGTAGTAGTAGATAACTATCTTCATTGGCAAGAGAAAACTCTACATCCTTCCATGAACAAACCGCTATGAATGATTATGATTAACGTGGTTGTTGTTATCGTCAAGCGGCTGTAAAAGGGAAATACTTGATGAGGACAGGAATACAAATCGGTGAAATAAAATAGTAGTTAATGCAGTTGAACGTAAAAGACCAAGATTTTAAGGGTGTAAAATTACATTATGACGATTATATTTTATTTTTTAAATGCTCATTATATATCTATTGAAATTATTATATACACGTTCTTTTTATAAGGGAAAATAGATTCACATTTCAAATATGTGTCATTTATGAGTCTTTAGAATGTGTTTTTTCAGCTCATCTTGCCCAGCAAATTCCTTACCGCATTTACTACAGATGTGTGGGTTTTCTCTAGTATGAGAGGTTATGTGTCGCTGGCAGGTTATTCGATGACTAAATGTCTTTGCACATAGTACACTGATGAGTTTTAAGTACCTGGTAAGAGAAATAAACCCGATGACATAAAGCGCAGGTGTATGGCCGGGAGTCATAGTGGATCCTTTTTTCGTGCGCATTTCGAACGATCTTCCAGTAGAATGTTTTGGAACAAAACGCACAGTTGAACATAGGTCTGGTTGTTGGATGATGTAGAATCGCGTGTCGTCTTAGACTGGATAAATATTTGAATCCGCGGTGGCACACGCTGCAATTGTGGACCTTTTTATTGGTGACGAGATGACGAGTGACGAGATGCAATGTCAGCTTTGATTGACATGAAAAAAACTTGTCGCAAGGGCCGCATTTAAATGTTGCCTTCACTTCATCATTCAGCATCTCTCCATGACCCTTGGGTTCGCTAAAATTAAATAAAATTTACAAATAAATAAAAATAAATATTTTTCTTGTCAAGTTATATGCTTTAATTTATTTAAACACACTTTTTTAAAAGTAATCTTTACTCACCCCATATTTAAATCGCGTTTTGAGATTTATTGGTTTAAAAACGTAAAAATATTTGAAAAATGTTCTGTGGTTTTAATTGTGGAAAATCAAGTGATGTGTAAGAACTCTTCACGATAATATGCTTTGCCTAAAGCTTTCAACGCGATCTATATTATAAAAGTGGTATGTAGTTGTCAGGATGAGGAATGTAAATGGGTCTATGGGGGTTCCATATCTTATCATACAAAGTAAGAATGGCAAGCTTTATCCTCAAATGTAGTACAGTACATTAGTACATGATGTGGTTTAAAGGCAAGCATTAAATTACACAAGGAAGGCATCCAACCGAAAAATCCAAGTCCTCACTTATATGGACCAGTATCAGTGCTTTATTGTGGCTTTGCTGGAAAAACAGGTCCACGTTTGAAGGACATGGACTGTAAGAAACTTCTCAGAACTACCTAGATACTAAAGGAAACCAACCACTATACAAGTAGTCAAATACAAATGTTTGTATCACCAGTAAGACAATAAGATAACTAATATTACTTTACATTTTTTACAAATATATGTGGTAGGAAAAGAACATGTCCTATTTAGCACTTTTTACATTTCTTTGTAGCGACCTGCGTCCTGGTATGGTATTGTCGGGTGTTCAATAAATCCACATCTTTTGAGGGTTTTAACTTCACCAAACATTCATAAATCTAAATAATACTCATGTAAAAAACCAAAATGTTAATACTTGATAAATACATACCTGATTATTTGGGTTTCTTGAAAGAAAGGAAATGCTGATCCCTTGTATAACTAGTATTTGACTTGACACACGTTCCAGCAATTTTTCTGTTAACATTCCTACTTTAAATACACCAATTAAAATGATATTGCACGAATAAATTAAATAATGAAGAAAAACATACGGCTTAAATAGCTGGTTTAAATCATGCTTCATTTTTCTTATCGAAGACTCATTGTCCACTCTTTCATAATCCTTGTTAAATGTTGCAGAGATATTCTTGTAGACATTGGAAGAAACGGAACTGGCTGTATTGTTGTCAATGTGAACAGTTTTGCTATTTATAATCTCTGTAGGGGTTTTTGTATCTTTGATTGTTGACTTCCTGACTTCTTCTTTGAATCGCAAAGTGGTACAGACTTTTGGACACCAACCGGGATCAAATCCGCGACACACAAGGTCAATACGGCTCAATTTTTCTCTAAAAATGCGTTTCCATTTTTTACGTAGTATATGCATGTGATCCCGTGTGGGTTTATCAGCCTAAATAGAAAAGTCAGCAAAAACAACTATTTAAATGTTTCTAATATGTAGCATTTAACCATTAATAATGCATTTCTAGTACATCTCTGAACAGTTGGCCAAACGATGATACTATGTGTTCTGCAAACAAGTCTGCATATTTTGGTGTTTTATTTATTATTGAATCAATCAAATAAAGACACGCCAATTTTCTTTTAATATAAAGTTTTGGCGGCTGAAATAAAAAAATAATAATTACAAAATTTAACGGCCAATATTAGTTGCTTTAATTATGTTAACTTACAAACCAAAGCCTATCCTCTGTAATTTGCACAATTTTTGGGGCATCAAAAGACAAAAACGCAGTATTAGCACTCTCAGTAAGCGATTTTATCCTTTTTTCATACTTATGGTCTTTAAGTTTCATCAATTTTTTCTCGTATTTTTCAATAATATTGATATTGTTCATGATTCATGGAATAATATTGTTTTACCACAGAAACTAACACAGTCCAATTTGAAGTTTAGCGTTTCTTACACTTCCTAAATATAATTTCTTGTTTTCTTGAGCATATTGAAAAAACGCCATGTTAATTGTATGAAAAAAAAACATTTCAAAATTACTTTTCATGAACAGATTAATGAAAGATTCCTTTTTAGTTTTTATTCAGGTTGCCTTGGAGAACCAGAAAATTGAAGTTTTTTTGCGTGGGGCACAATGATAATAAAAAATCTTCAACCACAAAAGTAGAAGTAAGTTCATCAAAGTCAAAACACAACCCTATAGCAGATGGAATGATTCATATGCTGACAGAAAGAAGAGACACGAACCAGAGCAGAAATTTGCTGTCTTTGGCACGAGGTCTTGAAACAAACAAGAAGCGTATTTTATAGTTACTAAACTTTAAACTAGCTACAAATTTGCCAGGCGATACTCCTCTCACGATACTCTGTTTTTATTTCAATGTAGTAGGAGGTATAATAAGATATCACATTATGAATGCAGCAGCTTAGTTTCATCTGATCATTTCACAGCTTGTCCACGCTTTTGTTCACCTCTCCACTACAACTTTTATATTTTTGGGATCTTACGATCATTACTCTCTCTCTCTCTCTCTCTCATACCATTAAAGATATAAACCATTTTACACTGTTTGTTTGCTCAATTTTAATTGTTCTTTTGTAATATACTGGACATTGTTTAGTTGTATTTTGTAAAATTTTGATATGAAAATAACAGGTTTACATATCGTGGATTTGAAGAGACAACAAGATACATAAACCGATCAAACTTTGACGTTTGTTGAATGCGATCAGAGTTCCATTCCAAGTGAAGAAGGTAACTGTAGTTGACAATAATTGGCGTTGTTTTTTATTTGCATGTAAATATATTTTTTAATTGATTTTATGCCTGTAGTTGTAGTAAAAGCAGACTGTCCTTATTGTAAGCAGCCGATTACGCCGGGTCTATCATATCAACTTGTTGAACGGGAAACTATGTACTGGAAAGATTTTGAATATGTACAGCATAATGGACACGTAATCCTATTTCGTAACTTATGGGAAAATTTAAAGGCTGTTTTATTTAAATTTAAATGACGTTCCGTCAGTAAAAAATTAAGTTTGAATAAACAAGACGGATGGCGGATTTCTTTCATGCATATTTTTGTGTAAAATTAATACTGATTATGCAATTTCGAGTTTATTTTTATAAATTATTTTTTGTTTAAAATAAATTATGCTTATCATTATGAACATTATTTTTGAATTTTTAAAATCTATTTCAGCAATTTAAAGTATAATTTAGGTGATTTTCTTGTTAGACACTTTCTAGCAATCACAGTTTTATAGCATTGTAAGAGAGAAATATACAAGACCAATGGTATTATCTTTATTCAGCTAACTGCGGTCGTATTTCCATGATAAAATTATTTAAAGAAAAACTTGCATACATTTGTTAAAGTAGAAACTCAAGTTAGTATGAGTTACATGTAACCCATACTCATATAGGGAGATGTGCACATGGGTTTTGTTCAATTCGTACTTTTGAAACGGTATGTACATTTATCAATGTGTAGTAGCACAGTTATTATAAGCTACATGACCGGTATTGACTTGCCGTAGTGTAAACTTATATGGTTGGAATATTGTGGAGATTACAATCAGCATGTAAATAAAATTTTAAAAGTTCGGTTTACAAATAAAATGCGTTCAACTTACATTTAAATAATCAGTTTTATTTCAAATTTTACATTGCCACGTCATACAATAACATGTTATGTTATTCTAATACAAAAAATAATAAGTTGTATGTTTTGAAAAGTTTTAATCGAGTTTCTTTAAATTCTTCCATTAGTGAAATTGGATCTCGCAACGGGGATATTCCATTTTTAAAGTTAAATTCAATGATTACATACAAAGACATTTTCCATTAATACAATTTGCAATTAAAAAAAGCAAATAATGGTAAGCATTTTTTATTTTATTTTGTATAACTTCAATATAACTGAAACATATCCTGCAATAGTTTTCCTGTTAACGGCAAATCAAAAGTTTCGCTGAAAAATGTATGCTTATCCGCAAGGTCCACCAGTTCATTTCTAATGTTAAGGATCTATATGTACAACAAATAGAAAGGTGAAATATTGTATTTGTATATTACTAGTATGAATCCATACCACGTCCTTTGTTGACAAGTGCCAGAAGCGGGCAATAGCATCCTTGTAGATTATATCATCTTCTGTTTCGTAAACGGATGTGTTATATACAGGCTAAATGGCGATAACATGAGTCAACATTTATTATGATTACCCAAGAGTTGCATTGTATTCGAAACATTTAATTACCATAAATGAAGTATATGGATAATTTAAATCAATATAGTAGCCCGACCACGTCTGCGTCTTGTAATACTCGGCCAGAGTCATAACGTAAACTGGGTAAACATCGAGTGATCCACAATGTTGAATAAAAGATTTAATCGGATCATCTAGCATGTATTTTTTAGAAAAGTCAGATGGGACCACAGTATACAGGTGCACACTGGAGTTTATAGTAGCAAGCTAAATTTTTGGAGTATGAACCACGTTAATCCACGTTATATATATATATATATATATATATATAATTACATGCTAACATACCATGTCAGGTTTTGAAGAGAGTAAAACATCTCTCCAACTACTATTATCATCTTCAGCTTGCAGTGTAATGTTCAAATTTATACCAGTGCCAAATTCCTCTCCTGAAAATGTAAAATCTAATAGCACGTCAAGTCCAGAGCTAGGAAGCATTTTTACTTTACGACTGGCGTGTTCAAAGAACAAAATGTTTATGATAAATAATATGAACTATAAGCTTATATATAATGTGATTTATTTCAATCTTTTGAACATATTGCGTAAATTAAGTTTTTGTTTTTGTGTGATTTTGAATGATTTGCCAACAACATCATCTGAATCAGGCAGCAAAAGTTTTTCACAATCACTCTTCATTGATATGATTTCCTATGAATAGAGTATAAAAATTTAAATTTTAAATCTTGAAACCAACTATTAAAAGTATTTATTATGTATGCACGCACTCTTTGCAATTCCGTTAAGCCTTTTTGAACCTCGACAGCTAATGCAGATGCATTTTGTTTATCTTGGAAATGTCGCATTAGTTGAATTATTCCTGTTACGCGTTTTGATGACTCGTCATAAGGATACAAATCGTCAAATGAAAGTTTATTCCCAACCAGATCTTCTGATTCCGTGACAAGTTTCATTATTTTTTCATCAAAATCTTTCAGTTGGTCATCCAATTTGTCAACAGCCCCTTTCCGATCAACTTGTATTAATGAGCTAATACTTTCTGCATCCAGATTGAACTTGAAATTCTCAACTGCTGTTAATAGCGATTTGCTATTTAATTCCCACATATATATTTTGTGCAACAGTGCAGCAAAAGGTTTTCTCCTTTCAGATTCTTTGTTGATGTCCGATTCGCAAGCATCTGGTATAAGTTCCTTCATTGATTTTTCATCTTTTGCGTACTTTGCCATATACGATTTTTTAATGTTGTTCAATTTTGTTCTACATATTTAGAAAATATAAAAAATAATCACATGTGAACAGTTATCATGCATCATATTATACATTCGTACTTTAAATTTTCAAATTGCTCTAAACGGCCATCCAAAGAATCCTTATATTTGGCAAGTTTAGTTTTTAAAGCTTCACATTTGCATTGATTAGCGTCATCAGATTTGCATTCCGATCCATGATTCTTTATTTTTTCTATTACCTGTACAATTAAAAAACGGATACTGCAAACATTATAGATGGGCATATAACATATTTACATACCGTATTATGGTTTCTTTTAATGTCTTTGATAGACTCAACAATTTCTGTGACATTAATTTCGTCGTCGTTTAACAATTTTATAAATATAACTGGAACACCTGAAGAAGCAAAACATAAGTCTGTAATCTCTTCTTTTTTTGTTAATAATGATTTGTCAAACTTTTCAATTTCGCATTCCAGTTTTTTTTTGCTGGACTCTATAAATTCAATTTCTTTTTTTGTTGATGCATTAAGCACAAAAAGTCGATTCAGTTCAATTAGTTCATGATACCTATAAATATAACACAGATTCAAAATTATATGTAACTCCTACTTACAAGTGTGGATATATAAGAATGTAGTCTTACTTTTCCAAAGGTGTTTGTAGAGAAACGGGGGGCAATTCAAGACTATTAAGCAGTTTAATTTTTAAATCTTCTGGGCATTGTACGTCCTTTTCAGCGTCTTCTTCATTACGAATCCGTTCATTGTATACCATGTCGTTCAGATATTTTTCCTCGATTATCATTTCCTTTGCATCATCAAGCATATCACCATAATGCATCTTCCATTCCGGTTTTTTTACGCATTTCTGAAGTTGTGTGATTACGACATTCAACCTATAAATCTTTTCGCCTTTTTCTACATCTTGGAGTGTATACCAATGAGCCACGGCATTGTAAATGCAAACTTTAATAGATTCCTATGAAGCCAATCAACATTGGACATTTATATGATGCACCATTTCTACAAACATATACATAATATAGCCGTCTTACGCATTCGCATAAATCTTGCAAAAACTGTGGGAGATTTTTCTCTCTTTCCAATATCAAAACAGTTTGGTGAAACCTGGCTGCTAACACACATCCGCCAGGCAATATGTCAAAACATTTGTTTATACGTAATTCCATTACTATAATATCCAATGCTTGTGAGAGCATTAGATTTTTAAATGCATCAACTATCCGTGTAGCCAAATCAAATGGCAGTGTTCCAAACGCAAACTTTTTTTCCGATTCTTCCAGTTTTTTGAAAATATCAGCAGATTTCTAAAAATTAAATGATAAAGATAAATAACCATAAATAGAAAAATATGTCAGGTTGACTTACTGCAAAATTAGTAACTGCTTCATTCTTTTGCTGTGCGCTGATGTTGTCGCCAGCTTTTATTACAATATCTGCTGCAATGATTCCATGAAGGATTGCAATATTGAACAAAATGCACATTTTCTCGTAATCAAGAGAGTATTTGCCTAAAAAAATATATACCAGTGAGAACATAGTACTCTTATATAACAAACCGTTGTCAGTACTCACAAATTTTTGTATTTTTCATCAAGTCGGTCCAAACGAATGGGATTTTTGATTTTATTCCGGGAAGCATTTCTTCCAAATAGCAAATGGTATCAAAATACCTATTGTAAAACATGGTACAATTTTAATGTGATTAAATAAAAAACAAGAGTCTATTACTAGTCTAGTCTAAGCATTTACTTTACTAATGAATCCAAATGCTCTTTAGAACTGAGACCGGCCCTCATCTGCGTACACTTATTCCTTTTATTCTCCAAATCAGTATAAAAATCAAACTGTTTTTCTATATCTGGCCCTGTAACATATGGCGAATAAGCATCCTTAATTACTTGAGGCAAAAAAGATGAAAATTTTACAGGCCGTGTGGCTTTTAAGGGAAGCTTGAACATAAGAAAGGCTTCCATCTTTAATAGCACAACGAGTGTATGACTACTACTGAGTAGTATCTTCCGCTTGAACCGGCCTTTTTATTGATGAGTGAGCAAGCGTAGCGAGAATAGCAGCGCGTAATTAACATATCAATACAATAACATTATACTGCGAGATGTGGAAAAGCAATGGATCTACTTTGTTACTCGTTCATTCTACAATCAGCTTCTGATTAGTAATGGATCCAAAAACATTTGCTCCGCTTTTGATGAGAAAAACTATAAACAATAGATTTTTCTCTTGTTTTAGAAGACAAAACAAAACGTTGTTGCTTCCCAAGATGAAAAAGGTTTTATAATTAACGAATGATTTTGATTATTTTTCAACAATATTTACAAACTATGCTATTTATGGGACACTGTGTTGGGTTAAAATTTATGATTTATGCAATTATGGCTGAATAATATGCAGTGCCATATGTATAAATGAGAAACAAGAAACTCTAATGGTATTTTAATTTCTACATGCATCTTTAGGTTTTATTTTTTATTAATTGTAGACATTTAACAAATTCAAGCAGATTTCAAAATTTAAACCAGTTGAAAAATCGGGCACAGATATCTATAGACAAAAATAATAGAATATATATTAGCAACGTCCAAAAGCAATCAAAATATATTTTTATTCATACCTTTATGTATATGTGCGTGTTTGTCTTTATTTTTTACTATTTCTTTGCAAAGTTTGCATTCGTACAAAGTAACCTTCCGAAACCGATCTTCAACATCTGAGCCATCAGAATCAAGAGAAATGACAGAATTCAAGACATTTGGTAACGACATGTCGACACAGTTGATAAAACCTTCACTTCAATTTCTCAACTGCAAGTAAATGAAGTTTTACAACACGCATAAGGCTTAAATAGAAAGTCTCAAACTGTAATCCCACCATACCTCACTATCAATCTGTACTCTGCTCAGTCATCACACAACCTAAGCAAGCATTCTCTCAATTTGCCCCAAATATGAGTAAAATTGATATTTATCTGAAATATATGCAAAAAATTTGTATCGTCCTATGGGCATCATCCATTGCATATGCAACCTACCATGTATATATATATGTGTTATCCAAAGGTAATAGCTTTTTAAATTACATAAATACATTTCATGTCATTTAATTATTATTTTTATCCAAAATCGTAGAATCAGACGCTTATATAGAGTCGGGCGGTTTTGAATGGCAAATGTTCAAAAAACTTATTTTTTCTGGAGAATACATGTTATGCAACGGAATCTTCATCATTTCCTCAAAATTCCTGGACAATGTAGCATTTTCAAAGGTACAACAAGTAACCATGTGCATGTTTTATTGATTTTTGCTACTTTATTTATTTTTACAGGTGTGGCAATTGGTTTCATTTCTTCAAAGTATTTTCCTGTTATTCCTGTTAACTGACACTTTGCCTCTAATATTTACCATCTTTCAACCAATCATATTTTTGGGCATAGCAAAAACACGCAATCCAATTCTGGCGTGGATAGTGTGGCTGATGTTTGCTTACACAATGACATATCCTTTAAAATTTATGAAATATTTTATTCCTAAGCAAAAGTTTCAATACAATTTTTTTATCATAACCAACGGATGGATATCTATGAAATGTATTAGCTTTTGTCACGACATTTGGAAAATTAGGCATAAACAGAAAATACAACTAAATGATCTGTTTAGCTACTTTTCATACTGCTTTTACTTACCATTATTGGTATATGGGCCAGTGGTGCGATACGCAGCATTCAAGTCACATGTAAGTGTAACAATATTGTTAAATTTAAAAAAAAAATATTGATAGTTTCTCAATTTTAGATAATAGACGGAGAAAAAATAACATATTCCTGTTCGAAATGGATTTTACTTTTTAAAAAACTCGCAATGATCGCGTGTTTATATGTTTTAATTGAGAAAATAATAAAAGTGATTCCATTTCGAGTCTTATCCCAAAAGACGAATCTTCATGCAGAAATGAATAATTGGACCATTTGTGGAATTATTTATTGGCTAGGTAACACTGACAGATTATTATTAAATATAACACATCATTTTAATGTCGCATTTTTAACAGGTCAATTCTACTGTCTAAAATACATGGTATTATATGGACTGACAAGTGCAATTGCAGAGTTTAATGGGATGCCTATGCATAGATTACCAATATGTGTTTCTCACGTCCACCGTCATTCAGATTTATGGAGACATTTTGACTATGGGATATATGATTTTATGAAGACGTATGACAAATTGAATAAATTTTCATATTGTTAATATTAATTGATAATTTTATTATCTTTTTATAGATATATTTATGTGCCACTAGTAAATTGGATGGAAAACAACAATGCAAAGAGATTTTTATCCCCAAAAGTTCAAAAATTTTTAGCTTCATTCGCGAGTTTTGTGTTTGTATTTATATGGCACAATATGACACTTTCAGTTTTTTATTGGGCAATATTAAATTTCATTGGAATTACACTTGAAGCAGTTGGAACTGGATTACGGAAACAGCTTGACAAACAGATGGTAAAGGCAATCGAAATGCAGATAAAGTGAATAACTATGAGAAAAAAAAATATTACATGTTTTTCTTCAGAATTTAAGAAACGTTCATTGGAACTGTATTATTGAGCCTATTGTAACGGCCCCATTAACAACAATGTACATCATAAACAGCTCAATCTTTTGTGGAAGCCTCGAAGCAGCAACTTCATTTGCACAACAACTATGGAATAGAGGTTCCTATTACATTAAATCACTAATTAATGAATTTATAATAACAACATTTTTTGTTTTTTACAGAAGGATTCTATTTGATCTTTGTTTTCATTTTCTTTGCCACTCAGACAGGGGTTGCATGCCGATCGCAAAGATATCAAATCCGTACAAATTATATAAGACAGTAATATATAAAAATTTCAGCTGGAACATTAATAAAATACGTCAGATAACCAATCAACAAGACTATTATTATGTTTTGAAATTAATTGTATTCATGCTGGAAGGATGGGTATTTGATAAACTGAAAAAACAAAATAATATTTCATTATTATTATAATGATTTTAAAATGAACATGACAAATAGAAACAGAACATCATTACCAGCTCCTGTGGTATTTGGACAGAATCCACATTTTGTAGTTGCCCCAGTCCATACAAAACTGCGCAGTATCCCAAAATGGGTCGTGCTTCAATTACGGAAAATTCACTGACTGTCATTTTGAAGGTGCGAAGATCTAGGCATAGTCAAAAAACAACATTTTTTAGCCACAGTTCAACTATTCATTCTGTCAATTAACTTACCATTTAATAAAGTAATGTTTGGGCGGCGAACGTGCATAAGCGCAACATCAAGATGATTGGATGGTACCAACTGATTAATTTTCCTCACTAGATGCTCATCTAGCCCTGTAAGTCCAATATCATTGACCATATAATTCATCACCTCTAAGGTGACAAGCATGGGATAACGCAAACAAACTAGTTCAAAGCCCGCATTGTCTAGTGGAATGGCCAGATTTTTAATGTTGGGGAGGCAGTTGAAAAAACAACGCAACTCTTGTGTTGTAACATCCATCTCAGTGTCCCAGTTCATTCTCAGGTGAGTCAGCTTAGGTAAAATGGTGGCAGTCATATTTTGCCATGTTGTATTTAAAAAGGGAGAAACTTGTTTCGAAACACTGTATTCACAATCAAGTTTTTGGAGGTTTGGCATGGATTTAAGAAATTCAAATGACTTGAATATGTCAAAGGAAAGATACAACTCTTTAAGATTCACAAACAAAAAATTTGATGGAATACATTCATTTGGACAAACTAGCAAATGATCAAAAATTGTCTTTACAGACAGGATTTTTAATGAAATCCCATGATATTCAATTATTGAACGCAAACTATGTACAGATTCTGCACTGTGCTGACTGTTAAAATGAATTTTTAACGCCTCTAAATAAACTGTTGGATTTCTTAAAAATTCAAACAGACTTTCACAAATTAGTCTTTCATCGTGCAGCACAAGTTTTTTGATGTGCATATATGATGAAGATTTTTTCTTTATACTCCTTATGGCCTTAAACACCGGCTTGCAATTACCGTATCCAACCAGCTCCAAATTCTGAAAGAACAAATTTAAAATTGAAAATAAAAGTCAACAATATAAATATCATACAAACAGATTATCGTTTCATCACCTCAAGATTTGGAAATGGCCGTAAAAAATCTTCATGACATATTGGAAGATTTCCAAAAGTAATATCTAATAGGAGAGACTTCATATTAAAATTCATAGGAGGTTCAATCCACTTGATTAGATCCGGTCGAACACGATAACGAACTCTACATCTTGTCAACTTTAACTCTTTTAATGACTGCAACTCATAAACTGCTCGGCAAAAATCCGACACAAATGGAAAATGAACTCCATCCAAACATAGCACTGTTATTGCGGAACCACAAATTGAAAAAAATCTTCTTCCCGGATAACCATCAAGTATAAATTTGCGAAAAGGAGCTATATCACATTGGTTTGTTGGTGAGCTCGCAAATTGTAAAAAACTATAAGCACTTTTCTGGATAGTCACGAGAGATGAATTTTGACCTTTTGGGAAAGGGCCAACGTAAATGGTTTGATGCGACCTCCAGCGTCCAATTGAGCTTCTCCACCATGAAGTGCAAACACAGCGATGGGATTTTATATCCTCGTCAGAGCAAAATCCAAACAGGACATGCAGTATCTATAAAATATATATATATTATAGATACTTATACTTATTGCATTATAAATGTTTATTTTTCTTCAATACAAATGTTTCTTACAGCAAAATTATGCAATGGGTGAATTTGTTCATGCATCTCCATTTTTGATAATAAATGTTAATTAAAACAACAATTTAAAAAAAATACAATCGTCCAGCAGGAACAACAAAAAAAACTCAAAGATATTTGTTTTGCAAAGATGTGAAGTGGTCGTAACAAGCATTGCAAGTTGGAGGACATGCTGCAAAAGAATGGCAACATTGGCAACTCTCTTATGATATGCCACTTATGCCAGTCAGTCTGTGTTAAAAAAGCTCCATATGAGACGCTTCATTTTTAGCAAAGACATAAGATAACATGCATAGAGTAGAGCAAATGTGATTTACAATAAAAAACATTCAATATTCACATTTTTTTCAATTTATTTTTTAAATTACTTAATTAACATAATGAAAAGCATGTCATTCAATGTTAGAATTGGTTAGCGAATTAACAATAGTTTTTCGATACTCCCCAATCTTACTACTGTGTAATTTAAAATTTTCTTCCATTAGTAGACACCTTGCAATCATGCAAACAAAAATACCATAGTTTTCATTGGTTACGTTGCTTGGTATATCACGCAAAACTTGTATAGTCCATACGCCTGTGGCTGAACGTTGTGAACGCCAGAGCTTGCTAGTCTGATTCACTAAAAACTAAAAAAAAAGTACTATAAGTTTTTATTATTCTTCTATACAGCTGCTACAAAAGTAACAAACAACGCTCTCACATTTTGTATAATTTTAGGAATACTGACGTTTCCTCGGTACTGATATATTACACGACTTTCCATTTTGAACACGAATAAACACCAGCTGTTAGCTCGAAGCAAACAAGGAAACATTGCAGTATCAAACTCAAATAGCTCCTATGTAAAAAAATTTAGCATTTTACGAATCGTGTTATAACTGAAATGAGTAAAATTGGATATACCTTGTCCTGTACAAATTTTTTCCATTGTTCATTTGCATCTTTTTGTATCTTCCCATCGTCTCGTATAATGCTGTTGTACAGTAATGGATCTATAGCCAAAACTCTCCCATAACGTAAAGAATGTACTTTTTCTACCAATAATTGAATATATGCGTGTATGATTGTTGCATTTAACATTTTGCTAGGAGCAAGTGTTTGCATATCTTCATTATGGATAATAATATCTCCTATTCTTGTAAAAATTTGGCTGCTGGAACACGGACTCACTGTTTCATTTATATTCTCATTGTCTTGATTAAAATCTACTTCATATACTGCCCTTTTAGGAACAATCGTGTTTAGAGATTCATCAATATATCCTCCATTTTTCCATACAAGTATTCCCAACTGGCTTGCAATTTCTTTGTCGTTAGGATGACAAGAGCAGTAATCAATTAATTCTGCAACCTGCTTTTTAATATTTCCATAATCTGCTGATACAACGCTCCTTGTCATAAGCAGGACCGCTCCAATGGCAAACCCTGCCACATAACATCCTGCCTGTGTAATTAGCGTCATATTTGGCATCACAATTACTGTTTTATGTCCAATGTTTAGCTGTTGTAAAGATTTCTTTGTAAACCATATTTTCTGAAAATTGAATATTTAAATTTTTCACAATGCCAAAACCAAATGAAATGAACCTGCTAGTAATCCTTCAAATACCTGTTTATACATTAAATCGCAGTTTTTCCAACGCTTAGATAAGCCTTTAGATTTTGAGACGCATTCTTTAATCACTCCTATTAACTTGATAACATCGTTGAAGGGAACAATGATTCTATAATATCATTATATTCATATTAAAATATTAGGATAATGTGAATCAAGTTAATTGCATACTCTTCACCTTACACTTCGAGGCTCCCAACACCGACGTTTGTTATCTGTTGGTTGCAAAATAGTTTACCAACACAACCACCCAAATAAGCACCATCCTTTAACAATGTCAGCTTTTCCACTTTACCGTGTTCACGGGAAAAAATCTGAAGTCTCGTGTCCTCATATGGGTGTATTTCTGGAATATTATCTGGAGGAATATAATACGCAATGCTGGGCAATGTTCCCACGTGAAACTCCTCAGAATAAAATAAATCGATTGGTTTGTCTCTATAGCCCCTGTAAAAAGGTTACAATGGTACAAAACACTAATAATAATAAATTTACAACAATTTACATTCTTTCGTTGGCCATTACCAGTCGTTAAGTGTTTCGCGTGTCTCACGTTGATAAGATTTATGCTCTATATAGAAAAATGGACCAACATTGTCAAATTGATGACAAATTCGAGTGCCATGTATTAGCCTGTTGCATATAATGTTTAAACGGTCTGGCTGCAGTGGGTGCCTGCAGGGTATCAAGGCGTACTCATTCCTTATTGGAGTTAAAAATCTTCTTTCGATATTACGCCATACTCTATGCGATTCCTCTTTGAATTGGGCTTCATCCGGCTTGGAAGAGTCGGGTTGAGAAGATTTACAATTTCTATTTGCAGAATGGATACACTCTAATTTGTATTTATCTTCCTTTCTAATTAAAAACCAAAGACTGTCATCAACAAAGCAACTTTTGGATTTTGCCAACATTGGTTTGTAGTGACCGCCATGTAATAATAGTGTAATAGGAGCCCTCGTGTTATCTGATTCTACAAAACCTATAAACTCCACCCTGTCGAGTGATTCACTTTTCAAATCGTTAACGCTTATTGTACGAATACAACGACGAAGTGTATGAGCAACAACAATTATACTGGCACGTCCAGGAAATGTGTATTGCGCATTAGACGAGTTTCTGTATTTAAAGGGCACTACCATATTTCGAATTTCTGTTATTTGATTATAATTTCGGGTATAGTCAATCCCAAATATCTCGTCATAGCTCTGACCCAGATATGGGTTGTTAAAATGAATGAACGTAAATGCACTCAAAATAATAATAACCCAATAGAGCTCCTCGTCATTGAAACAAGCGAGGGATATAGAACGAAACAATGAGTGTCCATCTTTATTACATGGCATTGAATTAAAACTTTTTACGAGATGCTTCCAATTTGAAGTATTCGCTACTCTCTCCAGTGTTTCACATGATGTCCACTTTTTCTGTAATAATTTATAGGAAATCAATACTCTTGCTGAAAAAAAATCAACAAGTTTTTCCTTGAAATGACCCTTCAAGTCACTTAATAAATCACCATAGTCAGCAAACTCTTGATCACTACTATTTTTATCTAGCCATCTATCGCACGTAACAAACAACTTTTTGCGTATACTATCCACCGCATTCTTATCACCAATTTTTGATTTTATTGTAGCTAGAAAGAAACTGTCATCGTAAATTTCATTTTCAGTTTTATGCGAAATAAAAGAAAAACAAATGTCACAGACATACGCGTGTTTGTTTTTTGGGCTTTGTGCACGTTGCTCTGCGATTTTTTGATTTGGTCCTTTCTTTTGTCTATACGTTTCAAAATTGTTAAATTTCATTCTCTTATCTATTTGCTTGCCGTATAAAATCATTATATTGTCTTGTCCTTCAGTCTCCAAAATCCAACAGTCTTGTTTGCGAGTGTCAGATCGGATCAGGTTCCCGCTCGTATTTAGAGTGGGTAGAATCGCATAGTATTGATTAATGTGGAAAAAAAGTCGGACGGGAGAAAGTTGAGAGTCTGGATGGAATAACACTGACATGAAAATATCATGCTTATCATTTTGGCACCAACATATCCATATACTTCTCTTGAAAATTGTTGACACGGCACAAATGTCTTGTAATGTGTTTTTAAATGGAAGAGCTTTCACTTTGCAATCTTTATGGAACTTTGTGGATTTTTCCAACACAGTCGACTGAATAGCAATAAACACAGAGTCTCCATATTCATCACTTCCAGTGATATTTATGGAAACTCCTAGTGCGAGAGAATAGGCTTCACTTGTGGTCACATGGCGAGCATTTTGATTGAGAGTTGTTCTACAGATCCCATTTATTGGCAGCATCCCCTTTGCACTACCAAACAAAATACGCAGGCAGAAAATGTCTACTACATGCAACACTGGTCGAAAAAACTGTTGACACACATACGTTTGCATACGCTGAATATCCTTCTTCACCAAATCAAAGTTTCTTTTATCACCTTTAAAACTACAACGGGATTGAACAAGTTGCGAAACAATGTCCGGTAACAAGTAATGTTTTGAAAGTTGAATACAAATCGGATCAGATATTTCCGTTTCCCGATTAACAGAAAGTGTGTCTGGGCCGACCTCATACAACTCGTTTGGATGTAGTACAGCCGGACGATTCATATGTGGATACATGTGTGAAATAATGTACAACTTTTTCTTGCTGGGATTTTCATTTCCATACGAGTACAATTTTAAGATACCTTTTGATAAATTATAAACGTATATATCAACTTGCAACATGTATGCAGCAGACATTGTAATAGGCCAAAAAAGGCTTAGTGAGTGCCTACCTAGTACAGAATCAAGTTGTTGTGTTTGTAGTCTGTACACTTTGTTTTTTATTAAATATGTCCGAATTTGTGTGAAATAAAAAGTGTTTGCTATACGTATATCCCTCCATGCTTTTTCATGTCCAAATAAAATAAAAGACAGAGTTTTATAAAAACATTCGTCGTCAGATGTTAAGCGGACGGGAATCCAGTTTTCAAATCCAATTTTTTCAATCACGGTTTTTTGATCTTTTTTTGCACTGGCCACAGCTTTATCCGACGTAATATAAAGTCCGTTCTTACTTGTTATCAACTTTCTCATTTTTATAATAAAAAGGTGAATATCAATCCACCAATTCTCCAAAACATTCACAACATTTTCTATTGAAGGTCTATACTTCATTTCCTGCAAAACAGCCTCCTTAAAATCTTTTGGTTTATTTATCGCCATCATTGTGATACTTTCTCTTTAACAGTAACTAAACATCTGAGCAGCTTTAGCTTTGTGTCTTTTATAATATATATGATTCCGTTACATTTTTAGTTTCATCAATATAAAACGAGGCAAAATTGTTACTACCAAGTCATTTACTGCATACTGTCTGTCCACACAACACGCAAAAATGTTGAGACTTTGTCTGGCAATGCCAGCCGGGCAAAAAGTTTGGTTGGCAAAAAAGATTGCACATCTTTTGAAAGATGGCAAGCGTGATCAAATTGCCACCTCATTACGGAAACATGGAGAGAGAATCGTTGAGTATATTATAAAAATACGAACAACAAAGATACACAAAAGTTGTGGTGCTATTCTTGACAGTGCAGATAGAGAACAACAAAATGTTGCTAATGAAACAATGTCATTTATGACAGTTTTCAATCTCAACAAACAATCATCGATTACTACCATTTTTGAAGCAATTTCGTGTCTATATTTCTTGAAAGAGCCAATATGGACTGATATTTTAATTGCATTTGCATACTACGTATGCCACAGTGAGAACGCGTTTTTTAACGTACAACAAGAAATTGGTAATTTATCAATACCATATAACGTCATATCACATTGTGCTAATATGCTAGACAGAAACATTTTCTTGTTAACTGACAAACTGGAAGTTTGCAAAATCTACTCCACTGTGAATAACTCTAGAAAGAAACACATCTATCTCCTGTTTTTAAATGAACAGTTTTACCCAATGGTTTCCACCGTTTTCAGCAACCTGAAACCTCATATTAAAGTTAAAAGTATAAATCAAAACTCCGTTGAAAAGGTTGAGCTAGAGATACAAAATCTACAGAATATTGCCCCAAAAACGGACAAGTTTGATGAGCTTATGCAAGACAGTGTAACCGACAAATTAAAACTGTCCACATCTGATAAAATAAAGTTACATGAAGCACTGACGCCAATAAAGGATTTACGATCTACACTCGACCATGAAGAACACGAGAAAGATAATTTTGCATACACAAAAATAAAACCATGCATTAAAAGTTTCGGATTTCCAATCTCTATATCAGGAAAAAGGGAAATATCATTGGCCCGTGCTGTCAGTTATCTGCTGGCTGGTACACCGGAACACACGGCGAAACTGTTTTGTGCAATTCACCATTTCTCAAAGAAAAAATATACAGGTGATCTATCATGCCATACAAATCCCGACAAACCCAGAACACAGGATGATTTGTATCGATTTAGCTTGGCTACAACGCTCAATTCCAAGCTGAACGTTTTTGCGTTTGAGAAACATGTATTTGTTTGCCACACATATATTCCACAACGAGTAGAAACAAACCGTCCGCCCATAAACGTGCTCGTAAATGATGATGAGAAATACCAGCCCTTAATTTTTACGGATGTATACAATATAAACATTGAACCAAACATTCAGATAATATACGCAGTATCCCAAATTGACAAAGAGGTTGATTTTATCAAAACAAGGCCAAAGTCTAAGGAAACCGATGTTATAAGGTTTAAAGGAAAGATGGAAAAGAGAAAATATGATGGGGCAATTAAAGAAATTGAAATTCCCATACAATGGGAACATGATATGGGCAATCAGAGAGCAAAGGTGATTCAGGAACCTCAAGTGCTGACATCCAATATAAACAATGAACAAGTGTTTAAGAAACCGGCAGAACCATTTTATACGATTCCAGCTAAATATGGCGCACACACGTTCGCAAACCAGCACATTAACGAACTAACAAAAAAGGGGTTTTTACTACTACAACCATCTGGTCACATTGGATCAATCAGAAAGCAGTTGGATGAAAACATAAAAGATTTGGACTATGAGCGGATGAAAACTGTGAAATTAACAGTTACAGACACCAACAAACACTGTGTGCATATCCATAAGGGCCCCAATGACGATAAAGTATATAAAGCAACTGGTTCCAGAAAATATATGGAAAAAGAATATTCATCATGGTATCAAGTTTTTTGTAAAATTTTTTATAAAGTTTCCAATATGTTTGAAATTCCAATAATTATTTGTGTTAAAAATAGCAGGGAGATATCAGCCCTTTTTGAAGCATCAGATCGATTTTGCAATTACCTACCAACCATAGAAAACCTGCATAAGCAACTCTATAGAGACTACAGTGTAGACGTTTCCATTGCGCAACTTAAGATATCGGATGCAACCGTTTCCGCATTTCAGAAATTGATTAAACAAAACAACGCAACCACTACAATTAATCTATACCATATAGGCTCGATCGAGCCTGGACAATTCACATACAAACTTTTAAATAAACTAGTAGTTAATTACGGCAAAGCTACTATATACTGGTAACATGAAATACAGTTTGTTTATTGCATTGTTTTGGATGATTATAACAAAACCTTTTTTAAAAAACAGGCTAGTTATACCAGAAGATCAACTTGAAAAACTATTGAATCTTATTACTGGTATAATTGGAAAGGGAGTGAAATCTGAGGGATGGACTGTTTGCAATCTCAATGTAGAGTAGAATATTACAAAATTTACCAAAACATTTATATTTTTTTTGACAATGTATTTTTATTATCCTCTCTCATGTTTCTAGGGATATTTTTTTACTTGTGCTCAGTTGGAAATACTTGGGATCAACTTTAAAACTTTTATGCAACAACAAGGACAAATTTTGGTGCTGAGTTGCCTAGCTTTTTATCAAATGTATTCACCAGGAGAGACTCTGGTAAAACTAAAGTGTCTGTCAACCGACGAATATAAAAGGGTGAAATCAAAAATGAATCAAATGATGAACACGAACGAACAAGAATCTGTTTGCGAAATAATTGATTGTATGGATAAATAAAAATAAACAATTCATACTTCTTTTATTCATCACTTTCTACAATTCCTCCATCTTTTTTCACTTTTTCAACTATGGAATGTACGGTTTCATTAATTTCGGGAAGCAACTTTAAAACTTTTGAAACCATCAAGTCATTGGGATAATCCTTAAGCGAAAGACTTCGAATCATCAACAAAACCCGACCCCTTGCTACACCTTGTACATAAGTAAAAGCTTTTGTCGTAAGCATCATATTTGGTGCAAGAGTGTCAGTTTTATACGAAATTTTCATCTCAGTTAAAGATGCCCGTGTGAAAAATAAAACCTAACAAGTAAGAAAAACACTTTAAGATTTAAAAATATAAATCATACATATAACTTTTACCTTTTTAGACATCATATAATCCTTTTTCCAGTCAACGTTATCTCTCATGCTATTTTGAATTACACCAATTAATTTAGACACCTCCACCGGTGGAACAATCAGCCTAAAAAATAAATGTACGATAATAAATGCATTAATAAAAAAAATTATGCATGAAATATTTTATATTGTTTCACATACACATCTAAAAAACCATCACCAATATTGGTTATTTCGGTGTTGCAAAAATACTTTCCATAAAAGCCACCCAAAAGTGAAGAGTTTGGAACAAGTTGCAATTTGTCAAAAGCACCATAACTGTCAGGATAATAAATTTGAAGAGTAGTATCCCCAACAACATCCAGTCCTTTAATTTTTTGCCAAGATAATTCATAAATTATGGACAAATATTTAGACTTGACCATTTGATTTTCAATTTCTTGAAGCATATTTGACCCAGTAATTTCAATCTTGTCATTTTCATTAATAACATTTGTTCCATAAAAAAGGGACCCGCATCGTTTATACATTATATTAACTTGGCACTTTTTTGTAAATTTTTCATAAATTGTTCCCATGTCTTCAATGTGGTCTTTTTTTCGCCATGCGCTGATCTTGTATGGTGGGTTTCTCTGTCTACACAGCCATGTTTCCATGTTTTTCCAAGTCAAAAAAGAAAGCTGCTTAAAATTATCCTTTGTTTTCAAATCAGATGCATTTGTATCCTCCTGTTCAGTTATATATCGTCTTTCCTGCGTATAAATTTGATCATTGTAAATAAGAAATGTATCTTCTGAGGGCCAGTTTTTGGCTTTATCGATACAAATCAAAAGTTCAACGTGGTTGTACATAAATACTATTGTAATTGGAACACGATCCGAGCCTTCGTCAAACAGCCCTCTTTTAAAAGTGGCAAAAGTTTGCGTTTGTGTTCGTACTACAAGTTGTTTTATATTGCGTCTCAGTAGATGGGCAATCATTTGAACGGCAAAAACATCTGGAAATCCTTTCCCATCTGCAGGTAGTGATTTTAAAATTTCATCTGTAATCACGACTAGCTTAAGCTCACAAACCATATCATACTTGTGGTCACTGTGATAACCGTTAAGTTTTATAGCGCCATATCCTACGTATGGTTCATTATAAAATATAAACACGTATGCAGTCATAATTTTAATAATCCAATAATGTTCTTCATTCAAGAATAGAGCCAACGAAATGGACCTGAATAAGCACATTCCGTCTGGTTTACATTGCGCTACTGTGAAAAATTTGCCAACCAGATCAAATGGTGCTTCACTAAAAATATGATTCCGATTTAAAGACGGAATAAAACCATCAGACCAATTTTCATGTACACTTTTAAAATTTAAAACTACCCGTGCTGCTTCAAAGTTTTCAATATTATCATTTTGTCTAAATGCATCTTGCAAAGCATCCATCAAATTATCATAATCAATTTCCTCTCTCTTATTATCAAATTCTACAAGAGTGTCATGACAAATTTGAAATAGTTTTGTTAATAAATTTTCAGCTTTTGTTTTCGATCCAATAAGTCTTTGTAGTGTATGTAATGCTAAATCGTCTTCATTTTGATTATTATCCCTGTATACTCTCTTGATGGGATATGTTGGTAATAGTCCCAACTTGAAATGCACATCATAAAAGCTTAGATCGGCAGATACTACTTTAAAGTTTTCCTGCATTCCTGCATCATAAACTTGTTCCAGCATCCAGCACTGGGATTTATCCCCGATCGACATAATTCCAATCAAACTCTCAGTTTCTGATTTCAATGCAAATGGCAATATTGCAAAAAACTCTCCGAGATAATAAATTACACAAATGCACGGACGTTTTGGATTCATATAAAACATTGATTTATAAACTTTTTGATTGTTCTCACTACTATAGTAAACAATAATGCTTCGTCCACATATTTTTGCTGCACAACATATAAATCTCAAATAATAAAGAAACGGTATCGATTGGTTAGTTATAGAATCCTCAATCCCTAAAACATTTTTCAGTTCAATATGGGTTCCAATAAAAATCGAGTTTGAATATTCCTCTGTTCCAGAAATGCTTATTGAAGCGGCCAATGCCAATGAATATTCACAAGTAGAATAAATACTTTGGGGTAATAAGCTTTTAATTTCAACGGGGACCATCATTTTTAAATGGTTTTGAAAATTTTCAAAGCTTCTCGAATGAATAACATGAACAGCTGAACGAAAGTACTGTTGTGTAAAAAACTGCTTCACACGATGTATATTGCTATTTACTGTATCTTGTACCAGTTTATCGTTAATCATTCGCTCAAAATCCTTTTGGTTCTTAATCAATTCATTCAACATTACACTTGCAGTAAAATTGGGACTTATCTGATCATCGAAATCTTTTTTAGTTTCATAACGATACGTTGTCTTCTTTTTAATATGCACATTTTTATCTTTTAGTGGAACAAAAGGCCAGAATTCGTTTGAAACGCCGTTACCCATAATGCAAACTGAATCCATTGCATCACAGTTATCATATATATGTAACGTATTTTTTGATATCCCGATTAAATAAATGTTAATATTCAACATGTTTGCAGCAGCACACGCAACATGTTGTGTAACTAATCCTTGACAAAATTTTGATTGTGTTTGGTTTATATAATTTTGAAATCTCTTCATTCTGAAAAAAGCGTCTCTGTTTAGAGACAAATAAAATGCGACCCCAATCAGCAATTTTACAGAATCGTCTTCTTTGCCGGTAAATAAAACAGACAGTGACTTAAAAAATGACATTTGGTTTGACGATAGCTTGACCAGAAATCCATCTGTAGCCAAAGTTTCTATACTCTCAATATTTTTTTCCACGAGTTTTTGCTTTTCATTTTCCGTTACATGAAACAACTGGTTACGTGTAATAAAAAACCTTGCATTAACAATAAATGTTTTTATTTGCACATGATAAGGTTTTAAAAGTGTCTCTACTTCGGATAATTCTGCACACTCTTTCAGTCCACCTAGAATTTTTCGAATTTTACTGTCTTCTACTTCGATAGCAGGAAAGTTTAAATTTACTGCGGAATTCATTTTGAATAACAGCAACTCGCTCGAGCTACACTCACACACTGTAGACAAAGACCATGACGACTTTTATATAAAAAGGCAGTGATTGTAGAATTTCACAACCACACAACATTCATCCTGGGAATAGTAAACAATATTATCATGTCGTCAATTTTATTTTTCATTTTGTTTGCAGCCATTGCAAACTACATGGCAGATGCTTGTATAACCATACCCCTGTATTTTTTTGATTTTCAAACAAACGAAATCTACATGCCATCCAAAAATGGGCTTGGAATGTACCAGAGTTCCAAACTAGATAATTCAAAAATTCTTCCATTTGAAACGTGTCGGCGTTCAACACTAAATTCTACATACCTGGAAATTAACAATTCAAGCACAACATTTGAAGCATGGAAAATGTCAGGTTCGATCAATCATTAATTTTTTAGTTGAACAAATTGTTGTAATACGAAAAATGTTCCCAATTTTATAGCAATATTTATGCATTTGAATGAGATAAACAAGGGAGCAATATTCATTGGAGGAGAAGCAACTGAAGAAGCTTTAAAGAGAAATTGCACCCAAAACATTTTGCTGTCAGACTTGGACCTACCGCATTATCATTTGATTAGGAATAATACTAATGGCAATATTTTTGAAATTATCGAATGGAGGATGGTTGTTTACCTCAAAATAATACATGACAAAGTAAGTTGATCAAGAAACATAAATTGTATTTTCTTAAATATATCTACAGCATATGAATTTTATTTTTCCTAGTCTTGGAATAACGTTACAGTTTTGGACTGTGTGGACTATCGATATCATGTTGCTTTAAAATACCAACAAAACAATGTTACTTTTACCATGATAAATGATTTTGAAAGCCAAGGTGAACTTGCTTTTATCTCTCTTGCCAGAATTGGTGGATTTTACAAACAAGAATGTATACAATAAATAATATATGCAAAACAGTTTTCCGCAAGGCTGTATTACTTTAGTCCTTATGACTGTTTTATTTATAGAGAGCGATGGTAACTATAATCATATTTTACATATTGAGGTTCATTTTCCCTACCCATTATTGTGTCAATTAATGGCCAATCAACGTACGAAAACTGAACACTTGGACATTGTACAGTCCTGCGAATCTTCTCGCACGTATTTCGAATAAGAATGTCCAAAAATTCCCGTTTGTTCTCGTTTTTTTGCGGAGTTACAGGGGGGCCCTCTAGGGTAAAATTCGGTTGAAACGTTGGCAAAAATTTTGTTTCCGGAATATCTGCGCCGCTCAGATCTTGATCAACCATTAATCCTGTTTCATAGGTCCAGCATCTCGCAACATTGCTCACTTTGTATCCTCCTCCGCCCAAAATGAGCAGGGGAATGCCAAATCTCTTGACAAGTTTCATACACTCTCCGTGACCACGAATCGATAGCTGAAACTTTCCTTCTCTGTCCCCGGCTAATGTGTCAGCCCCTCCCTGAATTACGATTACATCTGGCCTAAACGTGTCGTGTAAGGTCCGGACAATAGGCTTGAACACATAATCATAGCTGTCATCGTTCATTCCTCTCTGTAAAGGGACATTAACAGTAAAAAAGAGCCCCTTTCCCGCTCCAACGTCGTCCATATGACCGCTTTCAGGGAAATAACCATTTCCATACTGATGAAAAGAGCAGACACAGACTCTGTCAACAAGATAAAATGCATCTTGCACGCCGTCAGCATGGTGTATATCGATATCAATGTATAGTACTCTTGAAAATTCTGCCAGCAGCCTTAGAATTGCCAGCACAGCGTCCTTAAAAAAATGTCGCAAAATTGATTAAAGCGTTTTTCCATGTGATGATTAATAGAATAAACAAGTTACGTTTAAATAGCAAAATCCGGATGCTTCGCTTCTTTTAGCATGATGCATACCACCCGACCATGATATAGCAATCTCAATATGATGGCGACATAGCTCGTCGGCAGCTTGGAGAGAGGCCCCAGCGACCAAAGAAGAATAATCAAACATACCGTCAAATACAGGACATTGTTCGTCAAGGCAAACTTTTTTCATCTGCGTCTTATATTTATAACAGTTTGATGGAGTAACGTTTTGAAGCAGCGCAACATAATCCTCTAAATGAAAACAAGTAATTTCTTTTACACTCGCACGACATGTGTCGTAAACCTTCATATACTTGAGAAGGCCATATTTATCGATCAAATCATGAGTTACTAATTGGCGTAGTTGTTTCATTGGATGATCCGACCTGAAACAGTAATTTGAAATGTTTGAATTATAAAAATACCCAACCCTCATTCCACTCATTGTAAGATTTTTTCTTTAGAGAAAGTAAGAGAAAATTTTCAAGTGACATATGTTCTGGCGCAAGGCAAGCAGACAACTAAACTCAGGTTGACAGTTTATACCGTCTTTTATGCAAAAAAAATGACCACACCCAATTTCAATTTTTTTTTGATACTTGTATTTATTAAATTAGCCGTTCATTTTGTGCAATGTATGAAACAGATACTGGTTTTGGTTGTTTATAACTGTAACGATTAGACATTTCATGCTTCTCATAGAAGTTTTGCTGCTGTGACCTCTCAATATCAGACACAGCAACACTTAGACGCTTTATACACAAATTTAGGGGTAAAAATATTAATTTTAAAACCGGAAAACAGTATGAAAAAATTAGACAAATAACAATTAATACAAAAACTATTACAATTATAGATCCTGTACCCCGAATGAAACTAAAATACGCCCTAAACGGGGATGTAATGAGACCAAGTAATGAACTACCAAGATTATAATCCTCTTCCGTTAGCGGGGCATCATTCCTTGTCATGGCATTGTAAATTACCGCTCTGTCATTAATGTATTTTTGCTGATAGTCCCAAGTTCTTACTTGTAATAATTCGTCCATTTTTACTCCTCGGCCTGGTTTAACGTCAACATATGGGATGTCCATCGTTAAGTTCATGTGTCTTTCTTTTACAAAAGGAATTTCGGGAAGGTTAATACTCTCCGTTAAATTTGCCAAAAATATGTTTTGATCGCCGTAGTTAAATACAAAACTGGGTGCTGGGCAAGGGACAACAGTAGGGTCATCGACGATTTCGTGCGTTTGACCTCTTAAAAATCCGTGGAATTCCTTCATTCCAATTTCATAGCTAACAGGGAATTCGCGAATACACATATTGTTGGGTAGTGGATCAAACCCGTAATTGAACACCTCGTGACAGCTGTAAACACTTATGGAATCGCCGTGCATGATACCCCTCAATTTTTTGTCATTGAGTAAAGATCGTATCATGACGCTAGAAAAACCTTTCTCTCCAGTTCCTAAAATATCAATTAGAGCCCGTTGGTTAACGCTGCAAACTTCCGAATGAATCAGTTCAATAACAGCAATTTGATTCTTCATTATGACATCTGATAAATATTGCAATGACGCTGCAGTCTCTTGAACGGTCTGATATCGAGCAAAAAACTCAGAATGGCGTACTGAAGCTGATCTTCTTGTTTTTTTGTTTTTGCGTGACGCATCCTCCTCTTCCAGATACAGAGGGTCCAATATTTCGGCAACTTCACTGGTAGGCGTCAACACCAATTTACTGTCAATATCACTTTCATTCTCAGTGGTGAAAAGCAGCCCTTGCTTTGTTCTGCCCAGCGTTATTTTGTCACAATATTCATATGGTTGCGGGTCTGTGATTGTTTTTGAAATACTGGGACAACTCACGCGTCTCCCTGTAGCTACGCATTCACTGGCTTCTGCTGCTACAAGCCTACACTTATTAACATGTTTTGATGTCCATACTAAAATTCCGTCACGAAGGGAACAATTACCTGCCTGATAAAGACAAGATTCCACCACTGGGGCAGCAGTTATTATCCTATCATGAAAATTGCCAACTGCTATTTTGATTTTTTTTAAATAATAATTGTTTACATTCGTAACTTTAGTAGTCCACCACTTTTGCTTATATTCAACCGGATTTTGTGTCCCAATAACCCCTGGTAGGTCTGTTTCTGTTAGTAGTTCTCCAGCAGGAGATTTTCCCGTTAATATCATTCCGTGGCATACTTCTACACTCACAGGTTTTCTTTCGTCATTATTTTCTCGTGATATCATCCCATAAAAGAAGCCAGTCACTGTTTTACGTGAATGACTGATCATCCAACACTCATGGGCGTCAATTTGCTGGTCTGTGATGTCAGGCATCCATAATGTTACGCTTACTAATTCAGACGTCTCGTTTGTAACCTCATGTTTGCAATCGAGTGGTTTGGGAAGTTGCCAAAGAGATCCAGAATCTAAATCAGTCTTGCACATATAAAGTGGAGCTTTCCTTCTGCTTATTTCGCGAAAGTTGAGAAAATCTGTGTATACTGATGGATTATTAATACCAATCACATGGGTTATTGCGATTGCAAACACACACAGCCCAAACATCTGAAAAATATAACATGAAAATATTATTAGCATTTCAAATTTGTTAAAAAAATATGTACAATTCGTTAAAATACCTTGCAGCGTAATATAAAGTCAGTCCGTCAAAATCAGGTTCACATGCAACACTGATGATGAAGAAAAGACTGTTTTTAATATTTATATACTTTTTATGGACGGACATGCAGCAGCTGCATAAAAGGCTAAAGCAAAACAATAACGGAATGCAGTCAATTGACATTGCTTCTCCAGCTTACACAGGATTTTTAGCAGCCAGACAATTTTATAATCATCATGGCTTCTGGATATCAAACTCTGAAATACATTATTCTTGTTAATAATGCCACGTTTCTGGTAAGTCTAGCTTTGGTTACATTTTTTTGTGAGAATTTTCAAGTGTTTTTCTTGTAATATTGTCGACAGGTTTGCGGGATTATAATGTGTTTCGGTGTGGTATACTGTTATAACGGTTACGCGGATTTCAGTGAGTGTTTTCACGTATCTGATACAGAGATATTTAGGATTCTGACTGCATTCGCTATACTCGTATTCACATTCTTTTTAATCGCTGTTTTTGGAGCTCTAACAATGGGATCAGAACGCAAGTGTTGGAAAAAAATTGTAAGTGCGCATATCATTTTCCTTTAAACATGACTGATTTTTTATTGATATTTTATTTTAGTATAGAAATATGGCTTTTCTCACATTTTGGTTCAATACAATACTGCTTGTGATGTCAATGTCGTACGAAGAAGAAATTTACGAATATTTCAAGACCAACTTGGCCAACTCTATTGGAAATTATACGCAACCAAAAGTGAAAATTTTGTGGAAGGATTTTCAATTGGAGGTGAGCTGATTAAATTACAAAATTTCAATGGATATTAATTTAATTTACCACTTTTTTATATCATTACAGTTCAAGTGCTGTGGACTAAATGGGTTTACTGATTGGAGTGGGCAAAATAATGTCATTTCTGACGGTTGTTGTAAAGATTTCAAAATTGACTGTGCCTCAGGGATATTACCAGTGGCAAACGCCCCAAATTTGGAAAAAATATACACAAAGGTAAGATAAAAACCAAAATTATAAACATTCAACTGTTTTCATTTGAAATTAAATTCAATTATCACGTATAGGGATGCATTCCGACATTGATGGACACACAATATATTAATTTACTGAAGACTCCAGCGTTCATTACAGTTCTAAACTTGATTGTAGCCTGGCTTTGTTCACATAGGCTTGCCAGTCTCATTAAACATAATAAACATATAAATACCAATACAGAATAATAATAAAAAAATAAAAATTTATATCAACAATATTTTTTACAGTCCATTTCTTTGATAAAAAAATTAAATGTATATATGGAGACATGACAAATTATTGAATAGTCAGTCTACATCTCTCTATCGATCCACACGTCTCTTTTGTTTTGTTCTCAACATGGATACCTTCATGGAAACCTTTAAAGGCGTTGGTATGAATATTGTTGAAATGGAGGAGTTGATCAACAATATACAAACATCCGCTACAAAAGAAATCTGCATAAGTCTGCTTGAAAATTCTGCTACAAAAATTGAAACATTTATTGGGAACATACAAAATCATCTCCGCGAGAATTCTCTGTACAAATACTCTGAAAGTGAAACCATAGATGAAAATTTGCACCCGAACAAGGACTATGGAACAATATACAATGGCAAAAAAGTTAAACTATCATCAGGAAACGGAACATTTACTAAGGCTCTTTCAATGATAATTTTTGGAAATGAGCGATATTATTTGGATTTGCGCATTGCACTTTTATACTTTTACTTGAAACATGAAAAGTTTTTTAGTGAATATGAATCTTTTAATCATAAAAAGAAAACTACGGCACAATTGCTGATTAAGGGCAAGCTGACAAATGCAACAATAATGGCTACAGCTCAACTCTTACAAACAAACATACGAATTTATGATATGGATAACAAATGGATGGAAGAATATGTTGTCAATATGGTAAACAATGAGACAAAGTGGATTAGTGTGGTACAATATGAGATCAAGTGTTTTCCAGTTATACAAATAGGGAATGCCCAAGTGTTTGTGTATGAAAATCCGGACATTGTAACAGGCAGATATACAACATATTCAACAGTCGAATTAATGTATCATGCACGGGTACAAGCCAAGAACAGACATTATTTAATCAATCAACTTGCTGAAAATGACTTTGCTGTCATGCCCCAAGAAACAATTGACATCAAAAGAGAAATTAATCGGGTCATTTCGTTTTCAAGTCAACAATATTTTACTCCAGCTTTTCATAGAATCTGTATCAACATTTTCAAATTGATCAATGCAAAAGGAATGTTCCCTATTTACGGAGACAACAAGTGTACACGCTTAGGACATACAAAACGTGCACTTTCAAATGTCAAATATTCACTAGCAATGGCAGTATCAAATTCAATAACAGGCACTGACGCTGCTGCTGATGCAATTTTTTTGAAAATTAAAAAAAATGCACGCAAATTTAAAAAATTCGGAAATGTCGCACAAACAAGCGTTCCATTCAAAAAATCACTTCGTCATGTGGCGGTGTGTTCTCATTATTTTCAAAGAACAGTTTTGATTCATCGATTCATGAATACGGGCCACAATATCGCAAAATCAATATTTTACTACGCAAACGCACAGTTACCACCTATAATTTTATTCTTTCAAGCCAATGAATACTTTTCCATTCTGCCATCACAAACCAATGACAATCAGGCACACAAAATTGAGGCACGCTTAATGCCGTCGGAGTGTTGGGCAGTAGAAAAGAGAGACGATTCAGAATATAATATTATTTCACAGCGTACGATTGATGCAACCTTGACGGGTCCAGTTTTTGATTTTACCAAAATATTGCATTTTGACAGCGATAAAGCTGAAACCGCTAACGAGAGAAAAACATTCAAAGAGTACGACAACAAATCCAATGGAATTTTATTTATGCAGTCGGATACTGCCTCGTCTATATTTATGGGAGTAAAAAAAGACTGTAAGATAGAAATGGACACACTAAACCAAAAAATGCGCGTAATAGGCTTTGTGGACAGACATGGAAACATTGAATCATTATTTCAATCGTTACGCAAAATTTGCGTCAACAAATTGGTCCAATACGAAGGAAACAGAAATGAAATGGATTATGATAGCACGATTATGGATTTAAGAGCAGAGTTTGAATATTGGGACGGTTATGAATGCACACGCGTCCTGTTCAAATTTGCCAAGATACATGAAAGTACTGGAGATCGGGAGTTGAGCAGGAAAACAATGACCCTTCTGACACAACAGCAAAATCGCAACAAATATAAAAATCTTTTGGGACGGTACTCTGTCGGTAGAGTGAACCGAGAAAACAATTCACTATTTCGTTCAGTAGCATCGCTATTTTTTTTGGATGAAGATTACTATTGGATTATAAAGATTTTGACAATTTTCACATTTCTTTTTTACAACGATCCATACCTTTTTACAACGGTTACAAAGTTGTGTACAAGCCCAAATCTGAAATATGATTTAATTCAAGCATTGGCAAACATTTTGAGACAAGAACACAATGAAACGACAAACAATTTAAAATTTTTAGGCGTCTATATGGTTGCTCACGCATTAAATAGAGAAATCAATCTTTACGAAATTACAGACGAAAACAAATGTGAAATTAAACGATTCGGACTAATTGAGACAAAAATCTCAACACGGGTAAAAATTCAACTTATTGTAATAAATAATATATACGAACCCTTATTGGTTTCAAAGCCAAAAGGAAAGGTGACTGACGGTTCTCCATCCTACCTCTATAACCCAAAGCATGATCCATTATATGATACTGAAATCAGGAATTGGAACTATCGGATTCTTTATCCTGCCCCCCCAAAAAAAAGCGCCCCAAAAATTTACACTTTTGATGAGCATATTGAGAAAATGCAGAAAGCCTCTCAAATAGCATGGATACAAACAGAAAAACTATTGGTTCAGAATTACAGAGTTTCGTTTGCAATTGGCCCATGGCAAAGAAAAACCAACATACGAGACTATATTTTTGATGGGTTTTTAAAAAAAACTGATATAGGCCAAACACGAATGATCACAACAACATTCACAAAACAAGGTCCAATTTTGTATGGTGCTGTGAAAGAAAAAATTGTCAGTCAGATATTGGTAAAATGGGACATGAATAAGAAATGGTAGGAGTACTTTTTTAAAATCTTATTACCACGAGATGAAAATATAAATTTACTTGAGCATTTTTATTTTTATTTTTCATTTTTTGACAGCAAATCATGGCCATCAAAAATCAACCAAATTTACGTACATTTATCAAAAATGAACAACAAGACACATTCGTCTATTAAATTTACGATTCCGTATTGCAAATTGTTCAATGCTACTGAAAATGACAAAATGACACAACTACAGCTATTAAATAAAGAATTGGGGCAATTTGAAAACATTGAACTACTAACCGATGGAAATATTTTAGGTGGGAGATTTGGATCAATATATTGCAATATGCAGATTACCAACATTGGAACTGGAAACCTTCACTTGCTAATAATCCCGTCAAGTGAAATGGAAAAGGTTTTAAATTTTGTACGTACAAATGTTGTAAGCCAGGACTCAACCACAACGAAATGCAATGAAATCAATTGCAATCTAATGTTTAAAAAGGTAAAAATTCATATCTTTTTTAAATTTCAGATTGTATATGTAATAAAATTATTCCTTTTTAATTTTTCAACAGCAAGCATTTTTTACAAAATCATCCCTAATAGAGCAAAAAATTAAATTTTCTGAACCATGTCTCTTGCCTAATATGGAAATAACGACAAAAAGTTGTTGTTTTGTACAAGGAATTGCACTTGGAGTGGTAGTATTGTTTACGCGGTCCATATCTCTTGCTGATTTGGTTAATCATTCTGTGATGATAGAGAGAAACATTCCAAACTGCAATTTGCATAAAATTAACAGACAGATTGCTGATGATTTAATTAAAGGCGTAAAAAAAGATGGAGGAATTGTCAATGAACCAATTCAGAAAAAGCTGGATAACACTAGAAATAAACAAAATGAAAACATGAGCAAACCGGTATGTTTTTTTAGCTTCAAGTTTATTTTAAAAATGTGATAAGAATGTTTAAAAAATTTTTTATTTGTAGTCTGTGAGTGTGGCTAAGGAGATCAAATATCGAGTTGGAGGTATTGACTTGACCCAAAAAGATGTGGATATACTCAAGGATGATAAGCAATGGATTAATGATAACGTAATTTTTTTGTAATTTTTAAAGTTACAAACATTACAACATGTTTTTATAAATAGATTATCGCGGCATATCTCAACATGTTGAAAAGGGCATACCAGGATACGAGAACGGATAATATATGCATTATTGAACCTGTAATTTCTGAGAAAGTAACAAACCAATTGAAGAAAAATGACAAAAAAGTCATAAAGAATCTGGTAAGTTGACAAAAACTAATTTTGTAAAATCCAAAAAGCATTAAATTATTAATACATTTGTGTATTTTCTCTTACAGAAACCCGATGGCACAAATAACATTGCCTTTTTTCCTTTTCATATTGGCGAAAGCCATTGGGTGTTAATAGTCTTAAACTTTATAGAAAGGACAATCCAGATTTATGATTCCAAACAGAAAAACAATCACAGCAAATTGCTTGCAGTAATTGAAACATTTTGTTTTGAAATTGAAGGAAAAGTAAGATATTAAGACCCAATTGTTACGATTTTCAGTTTATGAAACTGCAAATGGAGAGTCAGGATGATGAAAAACAAGTTTGGAACACCATCCATGTTACCGGCATTCCATACCAAGATGATGATATAAACTGTGGAATTTTCACTTGCATGTATGCTGCGTATTTCCTGGCAGGACAAGCAATGACAGACTTTACAACACACCGTGTGCAAATGTTTCGACGGTACATGCACCTTGACTTTATGTTGGACGAAATATCAAACACTAATGTTCAAAAACTCATTGCAAAAAAAAAATAAACCAATCATCCAAACAGGTGTGTATATAAACAGAACCCAAAAATAAATTCGCATTCAGTTGAGCCAATGTCTTCAACAAAGCATAACCATGATTATTAACATTGACGAAATAATAAAGTCGAGTCTAGTCACGACACTGAAAAGTCACATCAAAAACGGGAATAAAAATGACATAAAAAATTGTCTTCAAAAATATTCAAAGGAAATTAGAAATTACATAAATTTCATACGATACAATATAATAAAAATTAACCAATCAAATATTATAGCCTGCGGAAACGAGGAACTTATAAATTTAGTCAGAAATGTGGTGCCTAACGTTACCCTTTTATCAAAACCAAGTGTGTCAGAAGCACATGAAATGTTATTTAGGGCGATTTGCACTCTGTTGTTTGGAAAAAGTGACAACTGGGAAGATTTTATGATATCTTATTGGTACTTTACTGCGCAAAGTGATATGTTAATAAATAATACGGAAGTTTGCAATCCCAGTGTTGCTACAGATTATACATTTGCGTTGTGTGCAGATATGATCTATAATGATATATTCATCCTTAACAACTTAAACGTCGAGCCAATACTAACAAAGTGTTTAACAAAAACTAAATTTGATAACAAACAATATCTCTTGATTTTCAAGCAAAATGGAAATCTCTATCCAATTTTCCAACATGATGATCCATTTTACCCTATAGCTATGGGAAACAACGTATGCGAAATTGCAGAAACCATCAATATAGAAGAAGATATTGCAGAGGACGAATTACGTTTTATCAATGCTTTGAATTTGATAAAGCAGGAGGAAACGTATGATGAAGGACATGAAATGTTGGAAGAAGCAAAGATAACAATAAATCAAAGAATTAGCACCATCTCCATTAAACAAAACGTGACATATAACGACAAACCATTCCAGGTAGACTCTACCTCATATGGCTATTTGGTGTCCATATATCAAAAGCCAAATTTTTTCCCAATTAAAACAAATGTTGACGTTACTCTCTCGTTGGGGCAATCTGCATCAATTCACCACGAAGGGGACAAATCGGCAGGTGCACATATAGCTGCAGGAATTTGTCTACTTGCAAAAACAATGGATGATAAGAAAACACGCCCATCAGATGCAAATGATTTAGATTATAAATTATGTGCACTTGCCACACTATTTTCAAAAAAGGTTATTGTATTCAGTGCCTCGCGCATGGGCAATTTGAAAAAAAGCACTTACAACCCATCCCCCAAATTCATGAATATTGTACAAACCGGCAAGAGAGACAAAGCAATCATTCTCTTTAAAGCGATAGAGGGATATTTTGAGCCAATACTGCTAACAAGCGTCGGTGATTCAACGGACGACATACCAACTTGCGGTAATCAAGTTTACAACTTTGATGAAAATGGCGATTGCAAAATTTCAAAAAGCCCAACAAACGAAGACATGCTGAAATTTCCCAAGGAGCACGAGCCTCCAGCGTATGCTGCTACTAGAAGGAATAATAAACGTACTGGCACTGCCATTAATAATCTGGAAGCTTGCATTAACCGACTAGGTTATATTCAACCGGCTGCGCTTTTAGATCAAAATTCTAAACATAGTCAAGATACAAATGAAAGGAAAGATCCAGCGGCTGATTTAGAACAAGAACATGAAAGCATTGAAGACATAGTATTTAGTGATAGTAATGATGGAGTAGAAGATTATCACGAAGACGATGAAGGAGTCGAGGGCATAGCAGAAACAGGTGAAAGCGATGACAACGAGGAGCAACAAGCTGGTGTTGGCAAAGGGGCGGATTCGGAGAGCATGGCAGACCCCGGTAAAATCGCTAGTAATGATGAACATGAAGAAAAAAACAAAAATGAGAACACGAGACACGGGGAACAAAAAGATGATCATGACAAAGAGGGTGAATTTGCGGAAATAGCAGATCCAGGTGAAAATGCCAATAATGAAAAAGTAGAAGGTGAGCATGAAGAAGAAAACGAAAATGAGAGCATGGGAGACCCCGTTGAAACTGCTTGTAATGAAAAAGTAGAAGGTAAACAAGAAGAAGAAAACGAAAATGAGAGCATGAGAGACCGTAAAAAAAGAAAAAGAAACGAGGAACAAGAAGATGATGAGGACAATGAGGATGAAATTGAAGGCATGTCCAACGCAGTTAAAAGTGATAGTGATGAAAAACAAGAAAGTGATCATAATCCGGATAATATTGATGAACCGGAAATGAACATTGACATAATCGATGAAATCTTTTGTGACGCCACAAAAATGATACAAAACAAATCTAACCTTTATTATGCAACAAAATTGGCATTGAAAATAAAAGAGGATGGCTTTGTGTTATTGGAACCACATGGATCCAGGGAAACTGCACAGGCAGTCATTAAAGAGTACATGGACTTGACAAACGTTTATGCTAACAATATCCCACAAAACTTGACGGTTATCAATGAATACACTCCCGTCGGATTAACCCTTACTGTTGAACCCTTACAAAAAGATACCACATTGGAATTTACTGAAATAGAAATGGAGAAAACGTATTCACAATGGTATGATGCACTTTTCAACATTTTAAATTGCTACGTAATTTAAAATGTTTTTTAATTATTGTTACAGTGAAAATGGGAACCAGCTAATAACTCAAATAGAACAATTATATGCACAGCACAGACAGAGAAAGAAAACACCTCCAATCAACTATCATCACACAATAATAAAGGACAGAATTGTTACAGCGATTCCAAATCTTAATCTTACTGATATCGAAATAACAGAAATTCAGATAGTCGAAAAAGAAAGACTGGAAGAAAAGGACAGAAAGAAAGGTAAAAAGAGAAAGAAGGAAGACTACAACAAACCATTTGCTTCAACACTACTCTTTCATCGCGGCTCAATATATCTTGGCTCATATTCCCCATTTTATCACAACCAATTTATAGTAAACTATGGACCACATGACATATACTGGTATTTATAGTACACGTAAATTATACTCCTCCTTGCTGTCCCATTTTTTATGATTTTTTTTGCAAATGTACAGGCTAATTGTCCCAGATTCACAAAAAGAAGGCATGATAAAACTAATGGGTCCACAAGCGTTAAAAGATGAGAAGGTGATTCTTAAAGTCTATGATTTAACCACTTGTTTTATAATTAATCTATATGAAAACCTACAACTTTCCAAACTTTCCAGGGGTTTTTTTTCACAAGAAAGGAACTGATCAAACGCAACATTAAATATACAACTGTGCAACAAAAAGAAGCCCAATTACTAATTTTATCTTGTTCTGCATACTCACAAGTTTATTCAAATGGAAATGCACTTGTCAAAAATAAACTGCTTTCAGCACAAGAGTTTAAAACGTTTGATATCAAAGAATGGGATCTTTACATCAAGAAATCAAGAAAGAAATTTCTTAGCGACATTCAAATAAAAATGAATATGGCAAAGGACGATGTCTCGTCATTAGGAACATATTATCCAAAACAAGCATTGGACCCACCATCAAAGGGTTCAACTTTATCAAAACGTGCTGCCATATCAAACAAAAAATATTCTCCACCAACAACAAGCAACGGAGTGCATTTCAGATGTACAATGATGACGGCAACCAACCAGTGTACATTCATGTCTTCAAGTAACGATGACTATGTTATACACATGCAGCAAAAGCATCAGATTACAATATACAATTGCTGTTTAAGAAAAGTAGAAGAAAAAGAAACAAAAGCAGAACATGATGAAAAATATCATAAGACGGAGCCAAAATTGTGCACCCATTGTAGCAAAGCATTTGAAACAAGAACAGAACTTGACTTACATCAGTGCCAAGCTGGAAACTCTTCAATTGCTGAATTGCTTGAATTTTACTAAAATATTTACATTTTATTTGTAATGAAAAAATTGTATATGTCTGTAATATATATATATATATATGATATTTTCTCGTAATAAAAACATTTCAACGTTAATTTTAAATTGGATTTATTTCTATTCATTTCAATCGTCACATATTTTAAAGGACCTCGCTGTTATAAAATGTGTGTTAATTTCGTCAGTCAAGTTGACTCGATGTGTAACATTATTCGCATTGCAGTGAGGTTCGTGGTACAGCATATAACAAGCATTATCAAAACCAATCATCCTATTACATGGTATATGAAAAACTTTATTCAAGTTTGCACAGACTCCTTTTGTCAGATAAAATACATGATGAGTTGTGTTGACAATGCAAGTTAAATGATATTTTTTCAAATCCATATTGTCTCCATTCAAAACAGTTGAAGAAACAATGTCATCCATATGGTTACTTGGACACAACTGTAACACTTCTTTCTTGGCATGCTTTTGAAGGTATAGCCCAAGCTTATTCAACTCTGAAAACGGGTCCATCATGTAAATTGATTTCCTAATTGAATTCCTTAATGATTCAAATTTAAGCATTGTTTGAAAATTTTTCCATCTTGCACTCTGATGTCCATTCTCGATAAACGAAGAAATATCCTCTAATCTACCCGAAATTGGAACAGAGTTGCCAGCTAAACTCTTCATCCACAATTCAACCTGAATTTGAAATACCAATTAAAAGTACAATCACAGTAATGATAATATTGAAAATTTCCCATTGTAACCTTTGATGTCTTCTCTCCACCAATATTCATCTTCTTCAAAGATTCTCTAGGTTTTTTTCCAGGATTGCTGCCTAAAGTTATGAATTGACCTCCCATATTGGCGTATTTGTATTTATACCACCCATATTTTATTATAAAGGACTGGTATTTCTCAACGTTCCCGGGTAAATCTTCCAATAAATTTAAATAGTCTCTCAAAACACTACAGCGAGGTTTGACTCGACCATTCATCCATATTTGGTATTCACTCACAGAATTTGACATGATCTAGGTCAACATTATCTTCAATGAATGCAAGTATATGTGTAATATAAACAAAAATTTAAAAAACAATTCTTACAACTGCCGTATGGTTTTCTGATGAAAAACTGAAATTCATTTGAGGTAGAAAGTTGGCAAGGGACACACGTTGATTTTTTGACCTTACGGCATTAGAATTCAACTTTTCACTTAAGTTTTGCTTTTGGAACACCTCGATTGACCAAAGAGACTAGAAAAACATGCACATTTAAAACATTAGTATTTTAAATTTTATTAGTTTTTACATATTTTAAAGATAATATTTACGTACAAAATCTTTATTGATGACAAATTTAATTATGTCGGGTATTTGATAACCATCATAATATGTTGTTTGATCGGAAGGGTTGCAATTAAATTCAAATATGGGTTCATGTCCCCTTGACGGTATTTCACCAAGAAGAGGAAAAAAATCCGAATGTTGATAACCATAGCGTAAATGGTCTAGGCCTGGGAGAATTGACGAACAATTGTCGACAGACTGTGTTCTGGCACCTTGAAAAGAATTTGTGGTATTTAATAATCCCATGCAATATCGACTATCGGACAGTGGTTGTGTAAACGTATAATAGTCCGTACTATCTATATTGCAAGACACAACATCAAGTGGTAAATGGAGTAGAATCAACGCGAATATCATGTTGCCCCAAAAATAAAAAATGATGACGAAATGATCACGTAGTTACATGGAAGGTATTCAACGAAATGAGAAAATGTAACATAAGTTTGACAGTTTTTATATGTTTTTCAATTGCTTTTTTTCTGATTTATTTAACATAACGAAATTGATTTAACATGGTAAATATAGTCACGTATTTGTGTGTTGTTGGTAACAGTGATGAAAGCAGAATCTTCAACACAATTTTTGTCATCATAAAATTTAAAGCACATCTCAGTGCCATCGGGAAGAATAGCTTCGGGGTACGAACAACTAATGGCACTTCCATCCACGTTTAGGCACACACCGTTTGTAAGCCATAGAATGTGTTTTGAAGATTTATCATATACGGAACAGTCAAGTCCAAATTTAGCAAAATTGACATTACCAATGCCAATAATTTCATTCTCAAGGAATCTGATGAATTCGGGGCTGGGGCATAAATGTTTTATCTCGTGTTCTACATTGTATAGCACAAATTGTCCCAGTTCATTCAAATCTAAAATATTGGAAAGTTGATACAGTGTACGACGTAGCAATGTACGCCGCTTCTCAAATTGAATGATCCGGTCAAAATTTAAACTCTGCATGCTACTTCCATCGGGTTCAATAACTTGAGAGATTGGTTTGAATTTTGCACCAACAATCACAGGATGCTGTCGCAGAGATGCTATCCACTCTTCAATCTAATGAAGAATAATAATATAAGTAAAAAGTTACAAATATAAAGAAATTTTTTATAGTTCTTTACTTTCAATGTTACCTCCACACTCCCATTTCCCCCATACATGTACATGGTCTCATGTTTATCAAATGGTCCAATTGTTGGATCCGAGATGTTTTTGGTAATTTCCACAGCAGACTTTAAGTCAAATTCTGTTAAATTTCTGTACATGACGGCAATACGTTCACTATGTACGATCATCATAAAAAGTCCACCAGTGTATACTTCTCTAATTATATCAAATCCAAACTCTTGTCCGAATTTACGATACGCTTTCACATTTCCTTTAAACAGTAGAGGTAATGTATGGTACGCTTTTTCCGCATATGGTGACATTTGTGGCTTTGATTTTAATTTCGCAACGTGTTGTGTCACTTTACACTGGAGGTACTATTTAAAAAAATAAAAATAAATTACAGCACGCATTATTCCATTTTAAATTTGTTATTCATACCATAACACTGTCCCCTTTCTTCAAATTCAGTTGTAAATGAGCCAACCCAGACGCGTATAAACTGGAAGGTTTTTTTAACTCTGGATCGCTCTGAAAAGTCTGTAAAAGTGTATCAGACGTGACATGTTGACCCGAAAATCTGACCTGAAATATTAAAAGTACGATTTCCAATGGCAATGCAACAAAAGCATTTAAAAACTCACGGTAGTCTCTGTTACCTGAATTTTGTCACGAGCATTCCACACCTCATCTGGAATTGAATAAATCCCTAATTTGCGTCTTTCTGAACAATGAAACTGGAAAAGTTGTTCATTGCTTTTTATAATCCCAACCATTGGAAATGCATACTCGTGAGAATTTGTCCCATATTGAAAAAAAGATAATCCGGGTAATACATATCTACATTTGCTTGCATAAAAAATGTCAGAGTGTGAAGAATATTGTGGTGTCTCTTCCAGAATGTCATGGCAATACCGACTCAGTGGCTTCAAAAACGAATAGCTATGGTTAATTATTTTCACAGTAGCATCCTGGTTTGTAAAAGTTTGTTTTTTCTGTTGTCCCGGCCTAATGAAAAAAAAATATGGAAAACTTTTAGATTGTCTTAAATATTTAAACAAAATATATCTTGAGCTTTGGCCATTTTTTACGTTTTGGTCGCAGAACTGTCTTTACTGCCAGATGAAAAGCAACAATTACCTCTATGAAGAATGTTAAAAAGCAAACTCAAAAGCACAATAAACAACATATTGAAACAAAGCTAGAGCACCTCGAAATGACCCAAGCCTCTCAAGCATACAATATGCACTGAATGAATAACACAATAATCCGACAGATATATTACTAGTTTTAATTTATTCAAAATTCAAAATTTTTTTTTTAATTGTTACATAGTTTTATAGACCTGGTAGATTGTAAATGAATCTTCATGTCAGCAACGGTATTAACATTACGACCTGGACCACTGCAGTCAGATTCTGTGTACAGTACATGACAAGTAGTAGGAAAAACTTTTACTTCTTTGCAGGATGTCTGCAAAACATTATTTAAATTTGTACAAATCCCTTTCGCTAGAAAAATGTGATAATGAGTTGTGACAATTACATTTCCATTTCGCTTATCAACAAGACAAGTTAAATTGTACATACCAAAATCTATGCGTGTCACATTCAAAATATTCACGGCAACAGTGTCATATAAATGAGAACTTGGACATAATTGTTTTTCTTCATTCTCCGCAGAGTGAAGGAAGAATTTTCCAAGTTTGCTCAAATCTGGAAGCTGTTTAAGAATAAATATTGCTTTTCTCATTGTGTTCCTGACATGCTCATAACGAGCCATTGTTTGGAAATTGTGCCATCGGACACTTTTTGTTTCCCCTTTTTCAATAAACGAAGCAATGTCAATATGCCGTCCGCCCGTAATGGCAATTGGAGATTCACGTACAGTCCTGAACCACCCTGTAACATCAAACACTTCCCTCCCTCCTAAAGCCTTTACAGATAACCTGTTATTTGTATTATCACGCATTGATAACACTTGATCAGCTAAAGCATTTGCCGAATCTATTTCCGTCAGGTTGGTATTTAATAGGGTTTCTTCGACATCCTGATTAGTAAATAACATCAACAAATGTCCTCCCATTATACCAATTTCGTGCATTGCGTCGCCGTAGAGTTGTCTAAACTGTTCATAATTCATTTCGTTTCCTTCAAGTTTCTCAGCAAGACTGTAATAATCCCTTTTCACACTGGGAAACGGTTGAATGTCCCTGTATAGATGAACTTTATAAAGTTTTGAAGTCGCCAACAGAAACTATATTAGATAAAAAGTGAAACTAGCAATTAAATGTTTTAAATTTTTGACGCAGATAGGATAAAAAGAATAATCTTACGCCGGCTCTATCAAACTTTGATTGTAAATGGAAATTTAGACGTGGCAAATAAGCCAAAAATCCGTTTGTTTTTGCGACCGACTGGATGCCGTCAATGAATTTTTGGGTAAGATTTTTAACGGTTAGCAATTCAAAGTCATAACCAAACTAGACAAAGTGAAAGCATATACATTAGGATGTAAATTTTTAAGATATTGCAAACTCTATAATTTAAAAACAAGCTATACATACATAAGGTATATCCACTACATCTCGAACTTCATTTGGAACGTAGAAATCTAGATGCTTGCGAGGGTTTCGATTTTCAATTGACGGGCAAATATAGCTGAATAACGGCTGGTATGCTGGATGATAATCGTCATTGATCAAACTGAATCTCCCAGGCGTAAAGCCATATTGTAGAATTTTAATTCCCGGAAGTATTGATGAACAATTGGTAACAATCTCCGTTTCAGATGTTGATGCCATGTTTGGCACATTCCAAAATCCATTACACTCGCGGCTTTCTGACGGTGGTTTAGTAAATGTAAAATTAGTGGCAATTTCTTCATGCACATTACGATATCTAGAAAAAATCACATACAGCGAACAATCCAATGAAAATGTACAAAAACATGATATAAGAAATATCAAAAATAAAAGTTAATAAGCTCACGTTGGTTCAGGGCAAAAAAAAAATAAACAAAAATAAAAATTAAAAAAAAAGTCGCGTTTCATGTCTATTCGCTTTTTACTCTGTTATATATAAATGAAATTATTACGTGACAAAAATAAAATATTGTTCTTGTCTTGTCAACACTTGCCAATAGACTGATCGTAAACTAAAAACAACGTCCCTTCTTATGGAAGTCTTTCCAATATAAATTCTACGGATCAAACGAGAAACCAGCATTCATCTACACGAGTTTGTAGGGACAAGTGTTACAAAAAAAGGCTTTAAAATGGCAACGTTTACTAACAACACACTGGAAAAACTTCAAAATGGATTCAGCTTTTTGTTTATTGTAAGAGAATAACATAATTTAAATGTACTTTATAAATATTCTTACTTTTTCTTTTCCAGATAATCAGTATAGTGCTGATTGCTATAAGTACGTGGCTTTGGGTATCATTAAAAAAATATGAGTATATTTTCTCACTACAATCATACAATTTTTGGATTCTTCCACCCGCCATTCTGATGTTGGCAATTTTACTCATTTCTGCTGCAATAATATCATTCATAGGAACATACACAAAGAATTATGAACATCTTTATATGGTAAGCATGCTATGTATTAATTATTTTTATTCTATAAAATGTAATTAATAAACAAATTTTCTTTTTCGACAAATAGTTTTCGCTAGTGGCTTTTATAGGACTGTTTATACTAGTGATTTCTGTTGTGATAATTTGTATCTACAAAGAAAAGATTGGCAAAAGTATTACCACCAACATGGAAAGTTCAATGTCAAAAATCTCTAACGATAGAACAAATATTGCATGGGAAGATATACAAGAGTTACTGCAATGTTGTGGAACATCAAATTACACGGATTGGATTGCAAAAAACACCACTTTACCAGATTCTTGTTGCATTGCAAATTTAAAAAAATCTGGAAATTGTAATACTACAGATTTAGCTGAAATTAACAAAACCGTAAGTAAATCTAAAAACAGGTAGAAACAAACAATGTAAAACAGTAAACTAAATACAATTTTAACGTAGGGCTGTGCTGTGAAATTCAAAGAATGGATGGATATCAAAGTTCCACAATATGTTTTTGGAATTGCGGCCATATTTACTTTATGTGCACTGTTTAATTCATATGAACTGGGAAAACGCATGAAATCAAATGAATATGTATTCTAGAAACATTCAAAAAAAATAAACGAGCATGTCAAAGTAAAAAGCTCCTTATTCTTTATTGTCTTTATTGATCATATAAATAATGGATATAAAAGAAGAGCATAAAAAGAAAAGCTCATCAGTATACTGTGGGAGTTTGAAGGGAAGGGTTGCATTTAATAAAGATTCAACAACATACAATGGCGATAATTTACAATATTTCACTTTTTGTAGTATTGGGGGCCATACTTTTTGAAGAATGTTCCGGGGCAAAGGGCACTTTTATTCCAGATTTCAGCAACAGAGAAATTAAAGAATGTATTCAAAATAAGAAAATCAACAGCGACTTCAATTGTACTTTTACAGTGGACACATTTTACTGTTACGCTACCCATTTCTGCCTTCATGCGGAAAAAATCAACAAAACTCGTACCAGAACAAATGATTTTGAACTAAAGTATAGTACGGAATTTACGGAAATGAAGATTTTCACAATACAGGATTATAAGGATCGCTGCAGACCAAATCCGACCAGGCAGGAAATTTGGAACGTGTGCAGAGATACAGGTTCCCATCCATGCAGCCGTATTAACACTTTGCCAGTGTCAGACTGCGTTCTTATTTAAGGTAAAAAGCTATAATGCATTTTATTTCTAGTGGAACTATTTTATTCATTTATTGTTTTTTGTTTACAGAAACAAAACTGTCAAAATGTTTTTTATTTCAAAAAAACACAAATAAATAGATACTTTTGTCTTTATTCAGAACACATTGTCATTGATTTTGCATTGGTAAAATATGTGTTAAATTCTTGAATATTGTTTACTTGAACCGAACTTTGCCTACACTCCTCATCAGCATATAAATATAGACACGGAGACCAGTTTCCAAAATCAATACCATGACAACCACTGCCAGGCATATCAAAAGTCACACATACTCCAGGAATTATTGGAAATTTTTGCGTTTTTACACTAGTCGTACTTCCTCGTCTTGTCGTCACAATGCATTTAAAACCAAACAATTTCAAACTAATATTTTTAACATTTATTATTCCCTGGCTTAAAATATTGATCAACTGGTTACTAGGACACATTCTATGAAGCTCATCGGTCACGAGTCGTAATAAAAACCTACCCAGCTTGTTGAGAGTAGGTATATTGGACAGTTGAAATTTAATTTTCCGTAACTGTAATTTAAATTCTTCAAACTCATAAATACGCTCAAAATTTGTTTTCTTTGGGGTTTGGAGAATGGGTTCAATAATTGACGACAGCTTGGCAAATGACACTTCAAGTGGGATTGGGTTGACCAGCACAGATCTTCTCCACACACTTATCTAGAAAAGATAGTCGCATGTATAAAAAAATAAAAATAAAATAAATGCATTAGGATATGTTACATTTTCAGAATATGTTCCTCCTTCCATTTTTATTGACATTAATGTGTCAAAATCTCCTGTTGTAGACGATGATAGCAGTCTTTTAATTATAACAGGGGCCGTCATGTTGCTAAAGTTGTTGCTTGTGAAATTCATTTCGGGTACACGACTGCTACTAACTACCATATCTAATTTTCCACCCATCACTGCGGCTTGAATTGCCTCTAGCCCATAAACGCGTGAAAAATTATAATAATCTTTGACTGTTTCAGAATTTATATAGGGTGACAGGCTATTGTAATCAGCAACAACGGATCCCCTGAGCTCAGTATTAACTTTTAAAGAGGCCTTATACGCATCCGATTCACATCCAAAATACTGTGATTCAATAGAACAAAATAATTAGTTGCACATAAAAACTTTTCAAGTAATAAAAACTATGAGCATTACCACAGCGCTATAATCGTTTCGGTTGACGTCAACGTTCAACCGAGATAACGAACCAACAAATTTGTGGTCAGTGCTAGCCAGCCCAATATCACCATGGAAAATTGAAAGGAGGGATGAAGGTGTAACGCGATAATCCAAACATTCAATTATGTCTAAAGTGCTATTGATACTTTGAAACTGCTCAGGAATACGATATCTTTCATACATTCTCCTCCTCCCAAAAAGAGGCACACATGTAAATTCATAGACTTGGTGATATTTTCCAACAGTAGGATATTCGGAAAATTTATGCTCATATGAATTAAACCCCAGTTCTAAAACTCGTAATCCCGGAACCATCATTGGACAAGACATTGCCTGTCTATAATTCATTCCTATTCGAAAGTGGTTGTTTGTATTAACATGATGGTCACAAAAACGGGTTAACGGTGACAGTAGCGTATATCTGGAACTGCTTACATTTATTGCTAATGCTAGCAAAAGGTTTACTTGAATTAAACGCAGCATTGTGTAAATGAATAATGATGTGTCGATACATTGAAAAGTGAAAGCAGAATGAACACTATAATAGGAAACGCGTCTTTATTTATAGTTTTCAATGTTTTATTTATCTTTTAAGATAAACTGCTCTCACATATTGCAATAGACTTGGCAATGGGGAAATATGACATCATATCTGTGCTGTTTCGTACAATATACTTTATGCTATCATTATTACAGCCAACTTGTCCATAAAATACAAAACATTTTCCATTTCCACCAATTAACGCAGAACATGTTGCAATGTCATTACGCAATGTCAAACAAACACCTTCAACTAAAAACATTCTTTGATAAACTGTAACTACATTATTCCTGACTCTTATATCCGCTACGCAGGTAATCTGACTATTTTCCAATTGCGTGTTACGTGCACTTTCAATACCAATAGAGATAACATCTTTCAAAATTTTACTGGGACATTGACGATCTAATTCATCTTGAGCTGCGCGTAACATAAACTGTCCAAGTTTATTCAAGTTTGGTTTATTGTTTAAAACAAACACGGCTCGTCTATTCAAGTTTTGGTAGTATTCCCATTTACTTAGGCGTTCAAAATTTTTCAGCTTGGTCGTGTGGTTCCCACGTTCAAGAAAAGCGGGTATGCTCATAATGTTCCCAAACACAGGAACTGGTGAACCGGATACAGAGGCTTTCCACGCGTTCAGCTACAATTTAATAAAAAGGATTGAATGTATTCTAATTACAGTCTTTACATTACAGTATGTTTTTTTAATAATTTATTTACATTTAGAAAAGCTCGACCACCAAGGGTTTGAAAAGTAAAACGTGTGTAAGAATCTGGCTGCAAATTCAATACAGCGTTCATCAAAGCTTCTCCGGAATCAATGCTAAGAATTTCTCCAAACGAAAGTCTTTGTACAACATTTGGAGATTGCGAAATTGCCATTCGCATAACACCCCCAAAAATGATAGATGTATAAAATGACTGTCCAAACTGTGAATTAAAATTCCTATAAAGTTGCACATTGTTATGCAACGTATTGGGAAGGGAGTTGTATATATCCAACACGCTTGGATGTGGGGCTATATCAGACCGAAGGGTTACTTCATACACATATTTGATATATTCCAAATACTATAAAAGTTGTCAATAATATCAAATTTTAGAATTTGTGCAGCAATCATGTAAAATATAATTATTAAACACATACATTGACAGAGTCATTAACCGTCGAAAGGCGTACTCGTAATTGTGGTAAAAACTTTACATAACCGTGTTTTTCAGTTGTTGAGTTTATGTCAATTGCTAAACTATTTATAATTGAGCTGGAGGTTACGGATTCGGCTTTATAGTTTGACTGGAAAATGAATAAGGAATTAAAATAAAAAATTTAAAAATATTAAAAACTATACAAAAAACAATTCTGATAACACATACAAGTGGTTTAAGCTCGATAGTGGCGACTTCCTCCGGAACTATAAACCCTTCAAATGTTCTCAAATCATGATCGGTCTGGGTTTTACAGGTCAATGGAAAAATTGAATGTACAAGATTTAATGGTTGTTCACCGTTTAGTGCAAAATAATTCGGGTCCGAGCCATATTTCAAGTGTTGAAGACCCGGAACAACATGACTACATGACATCAACCCGGCCGCGCCATAATTTACCTCAAAGTAATTTTCTCTATCACCTATCAAATCTTGACAAAACCGACCACGTTCTAGAGGTTTCAAAAACGAGTAATATTCTGCAGCATCTACTTCCCCCGTTTCATAATGAAGAACACTATTTACAAAAATTATGATATTTATAAAAACGTAATAAATTTTTTTATTAAAATTGGTTAAATTTTTTTAAACAGACACTTACTCATTCTTTCCACATGCATATACAGCTGTTGAAAGGAACGTAATGACTAAATAAAAATGTGGTAACAACACCATTTTCAGACAACTTTTTCTTTTATTCGAGTTTTTTAGAGGGGCAATGAAAAGTATGACTGCATGCGCCAACAAAACAGAGCAAATGAATGATTACTAAAAATATATCAAAGTAGTTTATATGCTTTACAACAATTTTAAATTTGCTTTAACCACGTCCTTTTAAATGACTCTCTCTCTCGTGTAGCGTTTATTAATGCTGGACTTGAATATTCAATCATGTCCACAAATCTATTCGGTAAATGTGATTTGAACCAATTTACTCCTGCTGATAGGAAACTAACCGACGTTGTCCTACTGGCATGTTGAGTTGTTTGTGAAACTGTGCTTGTGGGTGTTGTCGTCAGCTTTTCCGGAGGAGCATCTGTAGTTGTTGAAAGTGGTAGATTTGAAGGTTCTGTGGTGGATAGGTCTGTTGGAGCATCAATGATGAAAGTTGTTTGTTTAGCACTGTATCTCGTGTTTCCGGGTACTGCAGTAGTTGGAGTGGGAGACTTGTTAAAAGTTGTGACATTTGGGAAAACTTGAGATGTTATATTGGGGGAATTTTTGGGCGTGGTAAGTTTCGGAATGGCTTTTATAGTTGTAGTGAGTATCGAGATGGTCTCGTTTGTGTGTTTTTTTGTAGTAAAAGTTGATGGGGTTGCAGTAGAAAGTGGTAAATTTACAGTGGGAATATCTTTTAGCGTTGTAGATTGTTCTTGGGGGGGCAGGTCTGTTGGAGCATCAATGATGAAAGTTGTTTGATTAGGAGTGTATCTTGTGTTTCCGGGTACTGTAGTAGTAGAAGTGGGAGACTTGTTAAAAGTTGTGACATTTGGGGAAACTTGAGAAGTTATATTGGGGGAATTTGTGAGAATCGAGATGGTCTCGTTTGGAAATTCTTGTAGAGTTGAAAGGGCCGGCTCAATGGTTGTGTTGTCATTATCTGGAAAATCCTCAATACTGGGAGGTGAAAAAGGCGTATCTCGAGTGTTTAAAACTTGGGGATTGGTAATGTTGGTGATATTATCCAATTTAGCAATAGTGACACTGGTAGTGGGAGTGGTTTTGATGGGATTTTCATCGGGTAAAGTGTCATTGGTTGTGATATGGGGATTAGTTGTTGTGATGGTTACTGTTGCATTGTAATCAATGTTGGCGCTGATAATGTCTTCTGAAACAATCTCAGGTGTCGGGGCCATGGTGGTTTTATATTCAGAAGTATAAGTTGTAAAGTCACTCTCTGTTACATTATCCGTTGTAGAGGTGATATTATCGGAAGCAACACGAAAATTAAAAGTTTTGAAATTGGGCGTAATGGGGGTTGTTGTAATGGTAACCATGGAGTCGTTAAAAGAGTGAGTCTCATATAAAGTAATTGAAGAATTTGTTATTGTAGGGGTGATGGCGTTGTCTTCAGAAGAAGTTATAATTTGAGATATATTGGTGATATTGTTGTTATCAGAATCAGACTCATTTGTCGAAATGGAGGTATTGATGGTTGTATTTTCATCATATGGGAAAATTGTGGGATGTGGGACGTTGAAAGTGGTAAGGGAAGGGGTGTAATCAGAGAAAGTATCATTAGTTGAATTTTGAGAATTTGTACTGAGGATGTTATTATCTATGGATACTTGAAACGATGAATTAATTTTAATAATTGGACTGTTGCCATTTGTCAGGGTTTCCGGCAAAATGTGTTGGATATTAGGACGGTTTGAATTGTTGGCGGTTGTAGATTCAATGGGAGTGTCATTAGAATGATCGGATGAAAGCTCTAAAGCTAATGGTTGTAATATTGTGTTGTTGTCAAATAATGCATTTTGCACGGGAATTTGGCCAAAACTACCTGCCGGTGTGGACGTATAAACTTGTTCTGTTCCATTGTTGATACTGGTTGCTTCAAGGTTGATTTTTGTTACTTTCTCATCTAAAGTACAAGGACATTGATAAAAGTTTACAAGTAGAAAACAAAGTTTACAGAAAAAGTCTTTAGTTTATGATTAAAATACCATCGTCTAGGTACCTTTAGTAGTGGAAATCACTTTATCCATAGATTCCTTTTCTTGTTCAGCAAATATCACTGCATTTAAAATCAGTTTACATCTTAAACAACATTTTGTAATATTTTAATTTATAATGTATAAATATAATGTATAAAATATTGGGGTTTGAAATTACAGGTCCAATTCGCAAACAGTCTTCGCAGTTCATTCTCGTCTATTTTTGGGGATGTGTCTTTAAACATAAAAAAACAAACATGACATTATTATAACACTATAATGGCAATAAAAAATTAACGAATGATTTCACGAACGGTTTTTATGACCAGACTCTGATGCAATGCACGCAGATATCCCAATTGAAAACACAACACAGCTCAGTAGCAACATTTTTAAAATATTGTTTAGTCGTGAAGAAGTAAACTGTAACTAAACTGATTTAGATGAGAGCTTTTCTTTATATACAATGTTTTATAATGATATTAAATATTGGCCAACAAAGCGGACGCGTAATCAGTCTCATTTAGCAAATTCCACTGGGCATGTAAAAGTCTGAAGGAACATTACTGATTATAAAGCAACTTTAAGGGATAAAATGCCGGGCTATTCTCTATTGTATCTATTAATATTTATATTTTCATCTAATTGCAGCACTGCAAACATTGACAAAGTAAATTTAGTTTTGCGTCAATTCAATAGTTCTTTTCTTGAAGGTGCAAATTGTTGGCGTGGTTGCAATTTACCATACAGTTTTAAACGTGATGTAGAAGTTTGGGCGTGCATGCAGTACAAGGAACTTCAAGAATGGCTATTTTTAAAGGTTAACTTAATTACACCAATTTTAAATATGAGTCCATATCTGTGGTTTAACATGTCAACCAGATACGCATATACAAAATGTGAATATCTCTTAAACCGGAACGACACTAATGAGGTAAAAAGTTATAAATAATAATAAAAATTTAACGAAAATTAATCAAATTTATTTTCCATAGAACAATGAAAATCCAGAAGCACGTCGATTTCACACTCCATGGCCATGAGAATACATTTTTGTGGTTTCATGTTAACGATAATGTACTGCTTTTTGTTGTTGTTTATTTCTTAAATAAAAACATAAGTTGACTACTCATACTGACTAAAAAGCTATGAATACAATCATCAAATGTTCAAATTGTAAAAACATTTTACAAAAATGTAAATCATTTACACAAGCATAGTATCATGTCATGGAAAAAGTCAAGGTGGTTCCTCTATAATCAAACATCTGTTCCAAAAATTAAAATATGAAACACTTAAATTTATAGATTCTTTTTCAACAATAGTTGCAGTCCTAGCGCATTCATTTTTGCGATTGCATGAATCAAATTTGGTAGTAGGAAGTTGTATTTCACTCGAAAAAGATAAGCAATAACAAACAAAAAAAATATTGTAGTGAAGGGTTGAGTCCAGCGACATGCAATTATGCACATGTTATTTACTTGGTAAAATAAAATGCTATTATCACCGATTCTGATACAGTTAGTACAGTCTCATATGAGATTGGATGAATCCCTTGGTGATACATTCGCCGTCGCCTATCCATTTTACAAACAAATGTATATTTATGTGAAAGAGTCATTCACAATTTGCTGTGATGGACATGGCAGCAAAAGACTATAAAACCGCTACACAAGAGCAACAAAACTTGCACATCCTCAACAGGAGCTGTTTGAGGTGCACAATGAATTCTTACGCATTAGAGCTGGCAGAAGTATCAATTAATATTGCAAATAAACCACATATCGTAGACAGACTTCAAAATTCAAAATCCAGTGATCAGCTTAAAACTACATTGGAAAATTGGTCGAGCCAGATTGAATTGTTCATTGTTGAAATTAGAGAAATTCTAAAACCACCAGATGGACTTTTCAAATACAAGGAGAATAGTATTATAAAAGGAAATGTAGTAGGGGTGACAGGAGACACTGCTAGTTTTTATAAAGCATTGTGCATCTCACTGACTGGTCAGGAAACCTTGTGGATGGACCTCTATATTGCCACGTCATATTTCTTTATAACGCATCAAGCATACTATAAAAATGTAAGAGGCCTGGATAAAGCAGATACTGATATAGGTATTGGTATTGGTCAAGGACTTTTGTCACATACAACAATACTGACAGCGTCAAAAATGCTTCAAAAAGATATTTCAGTTTTTCATCAAGCAACAGAGGAGCTTGCCGAATACATTATTCATGGATCAAATGATGACCATAACACTTGGATAAATTTAATTTTCTATGCAAAGGAAAAGGTATATCGACCAGTTATTTCAAGTAAAAATGCAAAGATTAAAATAAAATGTAAACGAAAATTTGTTTTACACGGAAATGGCATGAAAGACGACATTTGCACTGGATTATATAAACATGCAATAACACGCGTATTAATTAAGAGATACGCTAAATACATCTCCGGCAATGAGAACAAAAATTGTGACGACGCACTACTTAAATCTGCTGAAAATATAGTAATGGAGGATATTGCGAATCTTAGGAAAATTCAACCTCCGCCGTTTTTTACACCATCTATTCACCACGTTGAAATTTCATGTTTCACTAAACTAGGAAATAAGGCCAACAACATGATACCGATTGCTGATAGACGTTATAATAGAGCCATTTCCAAACTTGAAAAAATCTCCCTAGCTAGTGCCATTTCCCAAGGACTAACAGGGTCAGACTCATCCGCAGACACGATATTTTTTGCTTTACAAATTAATATTCAAAATTATATGTATGAATCAAAAAAAACTGTCCCGTTTATAAACACAATCCGTGACGTCTGCGCTGCTTCCTATATAACAAAAAGGAGCATTTATATTTATCGTTTTGTAAATAGTAACTGTGATATTAGAAAGTCTGTGGTACAAGCAAACAACAATCTACCACCTGTTCGGATTTTCTACCTCGTAAATGAATTTTTTGCACTTTTACCAAGTAAAGACGGATACAAAGAGTTACAGATTGAAAACCACAACACCGAGCGATGGGTAATCCAAAAAAAATCAAATAAAACAAGATACTCGATAATTGATCAAGACATCACACCTTTGGATCCAGCCGGTTCCAACATGACAAGATCAGTAAATAGGGGCAAAATAAAAGACCTGATAGGTAGAGAAAAACAAGTTGAAGCTCAATTAAAAAGAATGGAACAAATATGTGAGAAGAATCTAAATTATACTGAAAGAATTGAAAAATTAAAAGAGGAATTTAAAAATGTTGGCAAATATGAAACGGCCATGAAATTGTTGTCGTCTTCAACTATATTAGATTTGAGTAAAGCAAGAACTAGGTTAAGTTATCATACAAACAGGATTCTCAACATTGATCCGTTCACATCAATTGGTAAACGATTCAAGGCTTGCAAAATCAAACGTGACGGGAATTCACTATTTAACTCCATTGCGTTGTTCATTTTTGGGGCAGAACGTTTTTACTGGATTATAAAGATTATGTCAATTTTCACGTTTCTATTCCACTCAAGACCGTTTTTGGAGCAGCAAGTTTCCGAAAAACCTCTCAACAAGCAACTAAAAAGTCTAGTCTCATATTGCTCCAGTAACAATATGGCAAAACATAAATTCAAATCAGCAAACTTGATTACCGTGAATATTGTCGCTCATTTGCTCGAGAGAAATATTCAATTATATATCATAAAAGACACTGTGCAAGGGGATTATGAAGTATATTTGAATGGACTAGAACCAAATAATGAAAAACAAGTATGCATTATACATAACCAATTTTACTACGAACCTTTAATGATAATTGACAAGGAAATTAACGAAATTTCCTGTGTGCCAATAATATTATCAATGGATGGACTCAAAACCATTTACATATCTGATTCAGATACGGAACCAGAAGATTGTGGAGCAGAACAAGTACGCCCAAGTTCTTCCACAGAAATTGGCAACTCGTTGTCTGAGGCAATACCAGAAAATCAACACTATTGTGAAGTGGATCACGGCAATAAGGAAAAGTGCAGAAAAAAATTCAAAACTATTGACGATTTACGCAATCATCAGATACAAGCTTCAAGTGGTGCAAACAAATTTCCATGTTGTTATTGCTTTAACGAAGCGATACAGTTTATAGATATACAACCAGAGGAAGCTTTAAAGCATATCAATGAGCATGGATTTCTTGGAAACTATCAGGTCGCATTCCCTAACAAACATGCAATTTCTGAACATGAGAGCAAAAACCATACAAGTTCACACATGGGAGCAACAGATCAAAAAAATCCTCCAAAGTAATGTCATTTTTAATATAAAACTATTCATAATATGGAATAACATTCAATACTCTTTACATGAATACAAACAGAGAAACCGGCCCTAAAATGTCAAGAAAGATTGAGGTATGTTTTGTATTATCAAAAAAAATTGATAAATTGATTACAACATTTTAAAAATATATTTGTCTTGTAGGACTCTATTCAGTATGACAACTTTAAGCTCCTATTAAAGGACAAGGGATTTATAAATGAAACAATCATTAATCCCTATTTTGAGCTGATTAGAACGAGCAATAATCAACACAATAGCAACTTGATTACAGTTATCAATACTTCACTATTCTCCAATGCCGTCAACAACAAACAATTGCCAGATATTGTATAAAACTTATGATATACTACAATGATTTATTTTCACAAATAATTAAAATATTTTCAATTTCCACAGACAGACATCCTAGAATATGAGACGGCGTTTTTCCCAATAAACGTTTATAAACAACAATGGGCGCTAGTAGTTGTTAAGCCAAAAGAAAACCGGATTGAGTTATATGACCCAAAAAAAGAGAAACCAGAAACTATAAAGGTAAAAATATGACAACAATTTAGTCATGTATAGCTCGATTATAAATTCACGACATGCTATTTTTTCAGTTTATTAAAGAGCAATTAGAAAAGATCTTCACTTCTAAATTGGATCTGGAAATTATGCACAACATTACAAACCAATGCAATAATTACGAATCAGGTATAATGGTATGTATGTATGCAGTCTATTTAACAAGAAGACATGATTTAACATTCGACATCAGTGAAGTATTCAAGTACAGACGAGAGATGCACAAACATTTGGGTGCAAAGAAAATACCATTGTGTTAATAAAAATACATGCATTTTGTTTTAAATACCACAGTCACAAAAAGTTATTCAAGCTGGCATAGTCTTGCACATTTTTTATAATGGGTTGTTTTAATTGGTTCATGAAACTTTTCCAAAATGAAAGCGAAACAACAGCAGACGTTATCCAAAATGTACAACGTGTTGAGAATATAGTACGTAAAAGGGCAGAGAAACTAAAAATTGAAATCGACCAAGACAAAGAAAATGTTATAATATTTGGAGCGGCCCATCTCGATGGTACTGAAAAACATCATAAAAAACAAACTCGTCACGTTCAAAACATTAATTTTAATTTTTCCTATTCAAAAGAGGCAACACAATCAGTTCTGGACATGCGTCGTCACACTGAAGATCTTAATCTCGAATTAAAAAAGTTTACTGAATTAAGAAAGATGAGAGAACGGCTGCAGACCATGCAAACAAGCACACTAACTCTCAATACACTACAATCGGGAAATGAACATTTGAAAAAATTAAACCGTCAAACGTAATTAAAATTTACACAAACATAAATATATAAAAAAATAATAAATTATGCATTTCTTTAACAGGGACATAGACAATGTGACCAATTTGAAAGAGGACATTGCAGAAGATCATCAAGAGACAAAAGAAATAGCAGAAGCAATAGGCAAATCTATGTGTTTTAATGAAACGAAATTAACAGTCGAGGACGTCCTACAGACAGTGGAAATACTTTCAAATGAGAAACAAATGGACCAGAGTCATGTCGATGCGCAACTGCCCTGTGCTATTGAGAGTAAAATCGAAAAACATGAATCTTTTAACAATAAAAAAACAAAAATTAAACAACCATTACAAGAGTTGGCATAACGGCATGCCTTTATTGTAAGCTATTACATGTGCAATAAAAGTATATATAAATACTTTACATGATTCCATTGAAACTCTATTCTATTTTTGCTCTGTTGGTAACAAGTCATCTCATACTTTTATCTCCTAGTATAACTCAACTGTAAAATTTACATTAAACAATATAAAACATGATGAGCAACAATTTCTGGTTCAGTAAGATTTGATTATTTTATTTTGCATAATAAAAATAGCACCATAAAATAAAATATTAAATTTCAGGCATCGCGTTATTGTGTTTCCTGTTCTGTGCTTATGGAGAAGCATCCAAGTTGATCAATCTCGAGGAACTATCCTTAATTATGAATTTTATCAAAAACTCCAAAGGAGACGCTGAAGCATTTTTCACAGAATCTGGATTAGTGAAAAACCTGACCAACTTGCAATATAATATAATCCAAGCATATACTCAACTAGCGGATAATAAAATTCAATCAGAAAATACGCGTATACTGGACAACATTCTATTTAACGTTGCAATAACAAATTTTTGCGTAATGTGTTGCTTTATATTTGGGTTAGTATGTTTTGTTGTCAGCGCTTGTAAAATAGAGTACATAGAGACAAAGTCTCCTAAATCTGTGACAGAAAAAAAATCTTCTATAGTATCTAAAACTGTCTAAAATCATTTTTAATTGTGTTGTTTAAATGTAATGAAAGCTAAACTGAAAATAAAACACTAAAATTTTTATTTGACTTGGACATTTTGAGTTGTTCACACAGTCTTAATCACCATCGCATGATTCATTTTTATGACAGCTTTCAATATTTCGATAAATAATATGGGGAAATGCATATCAAACTTTTTGTATTTTCTCGTAAGCATAAACAAAAAGTGAATATACGACGACCGTAACAACAGAGAGAGTAATATCTGAAAGTACATATCATACCAATTAGCATTTACTGCTTCATTTTAGTGATCCATTTATTTCACTGAACCATGGTTACCAGATTATACTCCATAATTAATGTTATGAATTATAATAAATTTAAAAGGGAAATCTAATATGTGGGCGTCAATTTTGATTGTGTAAATGACTACCGTACTACCGTTACGAATTCCCGCTGCGCCTCTATATTTCATAATGATATTACCAATTTATTATAATGCAATGCAATAATCATTATATCAGAGTACTGTCATAAATTTCTATGCTTTAGATTATTTTGCATTAAAGTGTGTACTTTAAGTTGTATGTATGCAGCAATAAAAGTTAATTGAATATATTTTTGCACACATAAGTATATGTATGCAATCATGAATTTAAAACATACACTGGGAAGACAAATGTTTAAAAGATTGCAATTTTATTAATAAAATGATTAATTAGACTTTTTACAAATCTAACAATTAAACAACAACATACAGGTATATCATACTCATCCATCAACACATGACAACAAAAGCCCATAGTTATAGTGCAGCTTGGTTTTGTACATATACTGGCGAATATAGAAAATATCATAAATACTACATTCACGTTAGAGTCAGTAATGACAAATTACTTTATTTTTCATCATTCTCGACATTTCTATCGTCAAACACCAGACGACGGTTATAGTCAAGTACAGCATTCGACAAGGACGCAGTGAAATTGACGAGTCTCTCTTCGGATACTGGTGGTGGTGTGTGTAATGGCATGGACTTTTGGGGTGAAAAATATGGATACTGAGTCTTCAAAAAACATTGATGCTCTGGAAATTGATTTGAATTGGCAAAAATTTCAGTATACATCCCGCTCTTTTGACGATAATATAACAGAGCGTATTGCATATATAATAACTCTTGAGATGAACTATATGGTGAGCACATAGTTTGTTCTGGTGATATATCCACATCATTCAATATCTCTATTTGTTGGATTGGTTGACAAGGGGGAAAATGAGACATAAAAGTCTGCTTCTGTGAATCACTTTTTTGTGGCTTGTTGTCGGATTGTCGATTTTTGGTAGCTCTATGTTTTCTTTTACATGTCTTTTCATTTCGTTGCTTTGGTGCAATATTGCTAACGAATGGGTTGCGGTTATCGGAATCATGTATTCTTACATCAGGCTGAGGTTCAGGCCATCCTGTTTTACTGTGATCAAATACACGAATAACGTTCCCAAATTCGGAAAAATGATTCATATTATTTGCAAGTTTAGAAGGACTCATCTATGGCTAAAATATTTGCTTGTATCAATTTTTCTAGCTAGTTTAACGAACAACAGAAATCGGCGACAAGTAGATTGTCTCAAGCACAGCCAATAAGTTTTACACCCGCCAATTTATATCATATAACATTTCACTTGAAACTACAGTTTATTACTAACTGCCATTTATACAACAACTCGTTGCTATACTCGCAGATTGCTCAAACATCCACAGTACGGGTTCTGACAGTGAATGCAATTCATAGCTTTTCTCACACGACCTCATATTACTTTTATTTAAACAAAAACTAATTTGTTAAGATTAAAGTATAGCGGAATAGATAAGAAAATTAACTGATCATGAAATAAATTCAAACAAAATGTAAATTTTACAATTGTTTCATTTTGTAAAGTATACGTTTCAAAACGTAACAAGATTTTTTTTGTAAAATAATCTACGTGTGTTATTACATGGTACTACCTTTTGTGAATAAACTCGAATGGAGATGGTATTATGTACAAAGTTGATATTGTTTATGTTATTTAGGCCTAAAAAACAAGGTTTGGTTGGTTGACTATGCATACAATATCAAACCCTGCTAGCAGACACACAAATTTCAGATTGTTCTACTTGATATTGTAAAAAGGGTTGTTGTATCTTTTTAAATCACAACAGAGCATGACAACGTATAAAGAGGTGATTGAAATTGGAAAAGGTAACATTTTAACCACAATTTGTGCATTTTAAAATCTTTATGGTTATTTACAAAACAAAATATATTTTTCAGGTGCATATGGAACAGTTTTTAAAGCCAAGACCAATTCACAACCATCCAAGTATGTAGCAATAAAAAAGTTTGATTATCCAAGCGATGGAAATGCGGTTCCAGCCTATATTACGCATGAAATTGCCATCGTCAAAACTCTTAAAAAATTTCGCCATCCAAATATTATCGAAATTTTTGATGTGATTGAACCATCCGAGGAGGAAAGTATGCTGGAAATTTCAATTGTTTTTGAGTTGATGGAGATGGACCTGAATCAATATATTCATTTTTCACGGTCAGAACCATTTACACCAGAGAGAGTGAAGGCAAGCTATCCATAAATTATACCTTGTGTTTTAATTAGTCTAATGAATTTTGTGTTTGTTGTAGGACATAATGTTCCAACTTTTATGTGGTGTTGACTTCCTTCACACGATAGGAATTGGCCACTTTGACTTAAAGCCACACAATCTGCTACTTTCAAAAAATCTTCAAATAAAATTAGCCGATTTTGGACTGTCGAGAGATTTGAACATGACAAAAGTTATTGACGAGGTTGTCGTAACATTGTGGTACCGTGCCCCAGAAGTATTATTAAAGGACAAATACAATATTGCTGTTGACATGTGGTCCATTGGTTGCATATTTGCGGAATGTAGTGCCAAAATGCCCCTTCTTCCCGGCAAAGATGAACAAGATCAATTTGAAAGAATATTAGAGTACGTTGTTATATTTACTTTGTTGAAAATTGAGCTTTATAAATGCTAAATTTAAAATTCTTGATATTTCTACAGCTTGCTGGGGACTCCATCAAATGATGACTGGCCCAATCCAGAAAGCAAACCATATTTGAAATTTTATCCACGACCAGCGACCGACATGAAATTTTTGTTTCCTGATTTGGATGAGATTGGGTTATATCTTCTCAAACAAATGCTAATGTTTAACCCTTGCAAGCGGATTACCACACAAGACGCACTAAATCATCCATACTTTGAAAATAGATTAGTTCCACAAATAGATATTGAACTGAGTAAATAACAATTTTTAAGGATATAAAAAATTAGTAGTAGTTTTTGATAAATCTTTTATTCAAGATACAATGTTATTATTAAATAGCATTTGTATTAAAATACGTATAATTTGTTCCAAGTTTTTATGTACTTTAATTAAAAATACACTGGAATTATACTGAAGATATCGGCTCATTTCTGTCCATTGTAGCTTCATTCCGTCGCTTGGCTATCATAAACATAAATCAAATCACAATCAATTATTTGTAACAATGAAATGCATACTATTTATCTCATACCTTTAACATTCCCTGCAAGTACAATTTGCCTACATTTGGCAATTTCAATAACGCAAAAAAGGGTGCAATGTCGAGTACATACGGATGGTCATTGTTCCCAAATATGGAAGTTACTGAAGTCAGAATACCCAAGGTCAGCTTTATTAGTTCTAATATATACAAAAAAAATCAGAAAAACAAAATTATTTTCTCATCTTGTTAAAGACACATACAATTTATTGCAAATTACCATAAATGTCAGGTGAATATGTCATTAGATATATAAGGTCGTATGTATTGAGTATAAAATCACTAAAGTCTTTATAAGCATGTCAAAAGGATTAATTGCACTGACGATGGGACACTGGAAGGTGTTTGCGAGATATCGGCTTCTAATTTTCTTAGTCGATAGATCCTATCGGGATAACTTCCCCTGATAAGTCTCGTCTCTCCATGGCGGGTTGTTGCGAAAAAATTTGAAAAAACGGTTTCCGAGAAATTTTTTCTTGAA
>JAQFYG010000018.1:0-86992 GCA_034694325.1 Entomobrya corticalis
ATCTAGGAAAAATGCAGAGGAATGATGATGACCATTTTCATGATATAATGATGAGATGAGGAGTAATATGTAATAAAGCTTGTTAAGTTTCAGAATGCCCATAGGCATTTCTTCCCAGTGATCGACAACCCCTCTCTATATGTCAAGTTATAGCCCACTAGCTTAAGTCTGTATATGGTTGATCCCGTGCCCTGGGGTCAATTGAGGTCAAAGGGTCAAATAACTATTCTCATTGAATTCCTCGTCGTCGATTACTCCCATGTTATAAGTTTCAGCTCTCTAGCTGAATCTGTATATGGTTTTTTTCTTCATCTTGAATATGCTCCGCTCATTTTTTGTCTTGCGCCACTCTAAAAAGTTTCGTTGCAAGGCGACAAGACATGTTCGATAAAATTAAATGCCTATGGGCAAATAATAACATGTAGTTTAAGTAAGGGTTCAAGTGAGGTTAATGGGTTCAAGTGAGGTTAAGGGGTCAAGTGACTATTTTCATTGAATTCCTCGTCGTCGATTACCCCCCTGTTTTAATTTTGGGCTCTCCAGCCTAATCTTTATACGGTTGACCCCGTGCCCCTAGGATCAATTAGGGTCAAGGGGTCAAGTGACCATTTTCATTGAATTCCTCGTTGTCGATTTCTCCCATGTTATAAGTTTCAGCTATCTAGCTTAAGTCTGTGTATGGTTGACCCCGTGCCCCTGGGTCAATTGAGGTCTAGGGGTCAAATGAATATTTTCATTGAATTTGCCGTCATCGATAACCCCTATGTCCTTAGTTTCAGCAATCTAGCATACCTATGTATAGCCCAGTGTAAGCTTTAATGAAAAGGGGACCCTGGCCAGGTGAGTCGAGGCGAGTCGACATGTTGCTTACTTTCATATGCCTATGGGCAAATAAAAGACTGACGGAGGAGTAGAGAGAGAGAGACGGGAGTACACTTGACTGACTCCGCTGACTACCATATAAACAGTAGTGGAAGCAACGTGTTATTTTGTACTACAATATAGTTTTAATAGCATTAAATATTTTTTTACTCTTTAAATAGAATTTTTTATTTTGTAATACAAACATATAAGAAAAAATTTCTTCATACGAACTATATATATTATCGTGGTAGATGATTTTTTATATTAAACAATGAGAGAAGAGGGGAAAACAAGGCAAAAATACCGGGCCATCACTCATTCCCATATTACATTTATTATTTATCTGCTTAAAAACAGCTACTACTTTTTAAACATTTTTACTATTAATTCTAGAGCTAACACTACGAATTGCGTAATGATAATAATAATAGTAAAGAACTGAAGCTAGTAGAATTGGGAATTGGTGGATGATGGAAAAGAAACACAGGAGATGGAATTTTATTACCACGTTTTATTTATTGCCATCTCACTGGCGCACTATGTTTTTTGTCTTTTTATTTTACTTCTTCGTTCGATGAATATTTATACATACATAAAATACGTGCATACGTAATAACATTGTTGTTATTATTATATTAGTATGTATTATTATATAATTTATAGAAAAAAACTTTGCTTGACCATGTTTTGCACTTTTATAGACTGGGGTACATAAGCATATTCTTATTATATAAGCTATTTAACGACTGACTCACTTTTTTTTCTGGGTTGTTTTTATGGAAAAAATCCGACTACTAAATACCAAACTACAACAACAACTCATTTTGAGAGTACATAATGGAAAAAATAAAAATAACTAGACAGACACACTGCGAAGAAGAAATATATTTTAGAGGTGAAATATATTACGAGCTCACCAGTGTACCTCAATGCTTATGTCCATACAAAATATTTCCTGTACACAAAATAAGACAGCAAAAGATAGAAGCAATAGCTCTCTTTAAATTTATTTCTCTCTAAAACAAAAAAAAACTCATCTAATAGATAATATGGGTAGATATTTTCTTATTACTTTGTAAAAGTAATAATCACTGCGAAGAAGAAGAAGAGTCAGGGATAAAATGATGTTGATGAGCATTGCCGTCATCATCATCATCATCTAATCTGCTATATTCCTTCGTCCTGTTGATTATCGTGATCGTTTATCGTCTCATTGTCGTTGGATGAGTAGTGAGGAGTTTATAGTGGACGTCGACAAGCTAGGCGCTCATCTCATCATCATGATTCTGATGTGATGTCTGATGATTATGAAGGTAGTAGTGCGACGGAGGAGAGAAAAAATAACTTAAAAATAAAGACTTTGATAGTCAGCAACAGTAGAATAAAGTAGCAAGCAGGGTTAAACAATTGTATTTTTAAAAAAAGGCCACACCGTGATTATCATGATCGGTCTTTTTTCAACAACCGCCATGTTGTTATTATTGTCCAATATAAAACGACTATGAGATTATGAGAGAGATGCTTTTTAGAAGTAAAACCTTTGCTGATGATTGTATTTTTTTTTTGCTGCGTGTATAATATTATATGAGTGTGTTTGTTGAAGAGCAAACAGCTTGGTTAACCTTAATGCAATAAATATGCAAATCAGTGTGATTCTGAGAAAATCACTTTCCTGCATAAATTATACATATAAAACTTGTCAGTCTGTCATGCAGAGAGCAAACATTTTTTTGAAAGAAAAAAATGTTTCTGTTGTGCACCAGCATACTCAAGTAATATATAGTGTTGTGCCTACCAATTTATTACACCACATATTATAACAACCGTCCATCCATATTACCTATAGATAGTTTTTTGTTCAGTTAATCTTATAACCATTTTATTTCGTGTAGTCTGAGACTGTTGTCGTCTTTTTCTTCATTTTTTAACAGAGTGCCCAACTCGATAATAATAATAATGCTCGCAAGGAGCATAACACAGTTGTTGAAAATTAATGGCAAGTCTCACCGCGACCGACTGAGTCTCATCGTCAACACCACCGCGCACTACCACCTCACCTCTGCACTACTAGAGCATCATCCTCATCATCATCATCGTCGTCGTCAAATAAATGACTATAGCCAAACGACGACAAACGACAAAAGAGCATTTTTATGCTTAATAGAAAAAAGGCAAAACCTGACATCAACACTTGTTCGAGCTTTTCGTATTATTAACAGCATTCAGCTTTGCAATCATCGCGCTATAAGATGATGGTGGTGGTTTAGCTTATATAGCCAACTAGCACATCTGCAATAATAACAACACAATCGTCATTTTTTAAACTTGACTATAGTTGTGTGCCTAGCTGATATCTTTCTTATCTGGTAGTGGACTATTCTCATTCCGACTCTTCTCTACGGATGGACTATCATGGAAAAAAATAGATTTAGTTAGCGAATAAGTTTATATACTACATTTTATCTTTACTTTTAAAGTCAAGTGTAAAATATTATAGTTAATGGGATGATCAAAAAACGACGATGTGTGCGTTTGTGAGTGAGACCATTACTATAAAATGCAATGCTATGTAAGAACATTGTAAATACATACATTCTTTTAATGGGCATTATCATCCTCAGAGATCATCGTAAAGCAAAAGGGCTTTTCATGGTCAAATGAGCAAAATGAAATGGAGCTAACTCAAGTAAAGATGAAATAGAAGAAGAAGAAAAAAATGTTTTTACATTGTAGAATTTTTTTATCTGAAAAAATAATAATGGCAAAGTATACTTTATCCCCCTTCTCTCTAATTGTAAGATGATTATTAGGTAAGCAATGCAAACTGAGCTGAGAAGACTTTCTGAAAGAGAGACAAAAGTGTAACAAGCAAATAAACACTTTTTTTTATTATTGTTATATTTTTTGTGGTGGTGGTGGTGTGGTGACGACTAATGTAAGGGTTGCAAATGAAATGCGTACACAATGAGCGCACATCACACAGATTTTCAGCAGCACGTATTTTTTTAGTTGGTCCTCATTTTCATCATTATTCTCTCTCTGTCTGTGATGATTTTTGATACGGATTTGATTTGATTGAGGTTCACCATCACCACCACCACCACTTGATCTGTAGTTACAAGGCGTGTTGTTGTCGTTGTATCGATCGATCGTTTCTTCGTTGTTTAATCTTCATGGCTGCTGTGATGGATTTCATTTCATTTCATTTTGAGAGATTCATTCAATCCAATCCAAATTCAATACTTTACTTTATTACCATATCACATTAGCATATTACCTCTCTTTTTGATATAATATGCATAGGCCAACTATAAGGGTAACCTCATCAAAACAGTAACAGTAGTCTCTCCTATCGTTTATGCTATCGCCAATATCGTCGTCCTCCTCATCATCATTATTCTTTTCCTTCTTGTCGTTAGTTTAAGATTTTTTGGTTTGCAAAGTGCAAACAATAAAGAAGGATGAAACACGATAAAAAACAAATTCAAAGGTTCTTTCTTTTTTTATTTTTTGATTATGGGAGTAGTAGCATGTACGTGATGCTTACTAACTGCCATTATAAAATAAATAGATAGATTGAAGAAGAGAAGAAGCACAGAAAAGTAGTTAAATAGTTTGGTAGAGTAGAGAGACAATAAACGGTAGACAATTTTATTGGCCTTTAATTCACCATTTTATACAAGCTCACCATTAAAATCAATTTTTTTCACCTGTTTTTTTTATTTTCATTATTATAATAATCCCCAATGTTTCAACTGTTTAGTGTGTGTACCCTAATGCAAGTTTTTTTATTATTGTCTATCATGATGATGATGCATGATGTATTTCAAAAGAGAGATGAGGAATGCTTTTTACATTTTTTTATTTCATGATGATGACGACAGTCATCAATGATGATCGTTTTAGTATTTTTAAAGTCCATCAAAGAAAAACAATTTTAAAATTTTGTTTCTTTTCCATCTTCTATCTCTTTTCACTTTACCATTTTATTGCAGAAAAACAAAATATTCTTCTTCTCTAGCTATAATATTGGCTATCACTGTCAAATCATCCTCGCTTTTTGATGGCGCTAACAACACTCTTTTTTCTTCAATGTGCCATGTTTTTGGAGCTTCTTCCCAATCTTTGTCGTCATAAAACATTTTAAAATTTTTATATGCACCTGCTTATCAGACGAAGAAGCATTATAAAATGATTTTATAGTTTATGTCCCTTGCATACAGAATTATTGAGGCTTTTCAATTATTTTTCAAAATGCGTTTTCATCCTTGGAAAAAACACTAATGTATGCGTCGTCATATATCATTGTTATTATTAAGGCGATAATGGAACGCTATCTTATGAACACTTATCTTTTTAACTTTTTTTTCGCAAACTAAGAAGAGGGTATCAAATTTCTAAATCTATATTTGCATAAATGTGTGTTGTAACAAAGCAAAGTGAATATGAGTGACTGCGCAAGTAAGCTAATTTCTTTTGACACTTTTGTGTGCAGTACTCCTCTCTCGTTTCATCTCACTCACAATCAGCATTGTATTTGTAAGGTTGACAATTTTGGTCTTAGTTATCAATTATTGTTATGTAGATCATATACAATTTAAAAGAGTTATATGGGAGATGGAGAAAAAAGAAAAACATTGGTATTTTTCTATTGTAAACTGCTCATTAGAGGAGAAAAATAACAAAAATGCATATATTTGTATACGGTGCCTGCTTGCAATAATAAATAGCTCTGTGTATTATTGTTATTACTGCTATTATTATTGCAATAAGCAAGCAGGTCTTTGACTGATGACCACAGACGGATTGTTTGTGGTGGTGGTGTTCGCTGGTGGATTGTGAAAAAAGCGTAACAAGCTGAACAGGCAATAAAGAATATTATGGGCAAATCCAATCCAATTTTCAAAAGAGGTTTTCTGGCAACCAGCCACTTTGACAAAAACGACGACTTGAAGATACAGAAAATATTATTATCTGTGTACTGGCAATCATACAGTCTTTTTGAGATGATCACCATCATGAATGATCAATTGTCAGTCGTCCTGGTGATCATCTTTTAGAGCAAAAGCAATCGCATTTGAAATACATTTTTACGTGCATTGACGGGGTTTCAGCCCCGAGTATTACTGCTGCTTACACCATGCCAGTGCACAGCATGCACAACAGCAAAGTCTTAACTTCATTCGCCATGTAGCTGTACTTACACATTAGCTCTTATTCTTCTTCGTCAAGGGATTTTTTTGGCATTTGGTCACTTCACTCAAAAACTTGACTTTATGTCATGTACACTCATTTCATTTCTGTTTGTGTCCCAATAGGAATCCGTTAGATTTTCAAATGGATTTTTTTTCTCTGTTTGGCTCACTCACTCGTCATCGCGTCCTATTAGTTTCTGGTCATCATCATCGGACGGATCACATATTGAACATGGTTCTCTACTTCCTTGCTTGGACACAGACAAAAACGACATGATACCTAGAGAAGAGCCCTGTTAACTTTTACGATAGCCATATAATAACAATGGCAATAATAATCGAGTTTCAATAATAATGAATATACTTTTAGAGACGGATATATAGGTGGTATACTTATGTGCCTACATAATACGGATCACCTTGTCTTCCTATTAGTTATATAGGTATTACATATTATTCATCTTTTATAGAACGCGACGAGACAGACGGCCGGTCGGTCGGCTGTGTATATATCGCATCGGTAGAAAATAACATGGCCTTTTTGACACGGTTCAACTTTACTTTTAGGCAACAAGCCCAGAAAAATAAGTAAATGTGTATCATCTGCACACACACAACAGCACAACCAACTTGTTGCTGTATGTCTGTCTGCTGCTTCTGTTCTCTCTGTAACAATTTCCTATGCACATGTCCACGACATCCACCTATCTCCACCAAATAATGAGAATTCACCTTTTTCTCTTCTTCTTCTTCTTATTAATGTCGAGCCATGTCCGTCTATATGGATTTTACGAGAGTTTTGACTTCCTTTCTCAATAACTCTTTGACGATTAGTGACTTTTTGGCTTCCTACGCATAATGCCATTAGTATGCAAACTCGACACGTCCATAACAATAATGATAAATAAATAGGATAATACAATATAGAATGGTAATCTGGCCGATAGGACACACAAGACAGGCCTACATGCTGTTGAACTGATCCCCTCTGTTTCTTTCAAATTACCTTTTGTTATCCTTTAGCTGATACCCAGGTTTGGGAGAAGACACCGGGACCAAAAATATCCAAAATTGTATAACATGAAATAAATGTCGGCTAAACAAAAAAAGAAAGTCAGAGAATTCGACTTCACAAAGAAAAGAGTTAAAATAGGTGAAGTAACTCTGGGATTGTATTTGGTTGTCGGAGAAAAAGGGCTTTCCTGCTATGTGGGGGTAATGAATAGCACATCAAGCAAAAGAATAAGCAGCAATACAACAATGACAGTAGCAACAATAACAGAATGAATGACAATAGAACAACGTAACAATGATACGGTTACGGTATGAGAGCCTGAATAGAGAGACAAGGGAAAAATAATAGAGCAATGGTTCCTATTATTTTGGGGAACCAAAAGTAAACACGACATGAATACGTGGTGGTGTTGGTCTTCCGCTACACAATAGTAGTAGGCAAATATATGGAAACAATATGAACATTTGAGCGTACAATTACCGCGGTGAAGTTCCCTTCTTTTAAAATAGATGCTGTAAAGGAAAAAAAGGTTACATCTTGCGTAGGGAGTGAAATCAATCTAGCGTTATGACAGTCTTATAGGCAGTCATTGGTCATCATCAAATGAAAATTACAAGCGAGGATGCCGGCCGACAAAAGGCACGGCAAGCGATATAACGGTGGTTTTGCCCGTCCTCTCTTTAGCACGTTTGCCATTGCTAATTTTAGATTGCGTCTGCAGTGCAGCCAAAAGATCAAAATCTTTGACTGTTCAACACATCTCTTCTTGTAGCATGTCAAATTTCCAACACTTTTCCGCCTTATTTTCACGCAGCAAAAGCAAAAAAGAAGAAGAAAACGTTGCAAGATTTGTCAACTCGGTTAAATATGTAATATTACCTTTCCCTGCTGATGAAAATGATGGGTTGTTAGCTTTCCGACTTGAGGTACATGTTCACAGCTCGTTATCTTTCTTCTAATCTTGATCAACATATCATCATAGCCAAATGAGTTGTTACATTTTTTATGATGGTGAATGATCATCTTGTAGTTGTAGTAGTAGTATGTAGTAGTAATAATAATCACGCCAAAAATAGGACTTGTTCGAAAAAAGTAATGCTCATGTTTTGTTGCAAGTTTTGCCGCCTACGTAAATATAGAGTACCTACTTATCCACATGCTTTTAAAACTGTGATGCTGTAAAAAAGTCTGTGATATTATTATGCATGTGATGTGTAGCATGTAACGATGCAGTAATGAGCATTTGAGTGAGTATGTTGATGAGTTGCTACTCATATGCACTACCTGTCGCACTTGCACTCGAATGGAAAAGATAATGATTGTGTAACAAGCTTCTTCACAACAATGGAAATCATGATGGCAAGTGTGCCTGCCTGTCTACTTACCTATCTCAAATAAAAAATTTGGAATGGAACAATGCGTTTTGTGCTGTGAATATATCCGCTGTTGTTTGTCGTGTATTCTCTGTTTCATTTCACCATTTCATCGTTATTGTTGTGGTGGTAGTGGAACACTTTTTTCTTTCTCTCCCTCACTGTCTTGTTGACTTCTTTTTATATATCAAGTAGCTGCACTATTGAGTGTGTAATATGTGAACTTGTGAAGATGATTGAATTGAAAGTCCACGCTCTCCTCGTTTTTTGGGCGTTTTTAACGACGGTGCTAAGTGGCAGTTTTTCTGGTAATAATCACACCCTCTAAAGACATCTCTATTCTTCATTTCATTCTTTCTTTTCCCTCTTCCATCTACTTCCTCCGCTGTTCTGCCTGCAAGTTCTTATAAAAAGCACAATATACATACTGTCTTTTGTTTTTTCTTCATTTGTACATTTTGAAATCTTTCATTCCTCTCATTTTCGTGTGTCTCATCACCAGTGTTTTATGCTGTTGCATGCAGAAGCTTGAAAAAGTAAATAAAAATAAAAAAGAGTTTTACACGCTAGTTTGGCTGCTGTGGGCATTTTCTGTCGTTTTGTCTGCTGAAATGCTGAGCAGTACTATTTGAGCTATATTCATTCCATTTGCCCATGGCATTGACATGCAAGAATTTTTGAGCGCAAACCACGCATTTATGCTTGTGTGTAAGTTCAGGCATCCATGCGTGGCTAAGTTGTTGTCACATTATTTCATTACTACACAAAAAAGAAGGGAAGATATATAAATTGGAAGCGTGTTTATAAATGTGCAGATATAAATACATGCAAATCCTAACTAAATATATACTCGATAAGTAGGAAAGATTTGCAAGTGTATTTTTAAAAAGGTCAAACATTTTGATCTGTTGTTACTCATCTCGTCTCTTTTGTAGTGAGCTATGGCTTGTGCCCTATTATTAGGGAATATCCCATTTTTAACGTACGGCTTTCTTTGTCGTATTTTACAAAATCAGACTCTAAGACTCTGTATCAGGACACTAACAACAAGTAAAAAACGAAGACACGCGTACACCTTCATTTTTTCAGACTGAGCCCTTCTTGTGTTGTGTCTGACGTTTGAGAAGTTTTTTGAGGTTACGACAGCAAAAACCAAAACGGATAAATAGATGTGTCCCATATTGTTCACTGCGACAACAACAACAAATCTTCTAGACGATGATGATCCATGAGGCATATCTATAAACTAATATAATAAAAATACATACAAGCACCACGACCAAAAAATACCGTCATGTAAAAATCCTCTGTTTTTTTATTATCCCTCATAAAAAATGGAAATTACTATGCTCGCGTGGTGGTTGGTATATTGGTAGATTGCTACACACACAATACACCACACCGCTTTTTACAAGAACAGCAACAAACCAGGTAATCAGTTGAAAAAATAGATAAAAAACCAAGTATATTATGGGAAAATGGTTATTATTATTATGCATATACAAAAGTCGCAGAGAAGGAGGATGATGATGAAGGCTTATAATATGAATATTTTTTTGTCGGGCTTGGAGCCAAAAAGGGGAAGCGGACAGTAAAAAAAGAAGAAGAAATGTTTAAGAAAGACGAGAACCTCAGCATCGTCATCTTCTTTGTTATCTCTCATGAAATTGTGGAAATTGGTTAGAAAAAGGGAAGAAGACTGAGAGAGACCTACCATCATATCACCACCGCCACACTAGCATTTCATTTATTTTCTTCAACTTTTTAATAGAAATTGAGCAAGTAAGTAGTGAAAAGCCACAAAAGAGGCGTATCCACAAGATTTCATCGTACAACACACTTTATTCCTTTCCTTCGTCGTCTCATTTTTTAATTCTGTTCTTCCCTTCTGATGCTGCTGCTGCTTCTGGAATGATGATGGAGAGGAGCAATAATAATGATGTTGATGATAGATACACAGAAAAACAAAAAAAAAGTAATTTTTATTGTGATGAGGATGATATGGGATATGATTATTATGATTTTTTGAGCAGTTTCTTCCTTTTTATTATTAGCATATAATATCATTTATTTATTATTATTGTTATTGAGATATAAAATGGGGCATTTTTCACACACACAGTGTAGCAACACCACCATATAGTTCTACTCCGGAGGAGTTTAACTGTACACCACCTATTACGACTTATGCTGTCTGTAAAAAGAATAGGGGAAGATTTAAGCGGAGAATTAATTTGGCTCCCTGGCCGCATTTTATGATGATGATATTCCAATTGAGTGAGTGGAGGAGTTTGATATTATTATGATGATAGGATATGATATGATGATGATATAATGGTAGTTAGTGGTTAGTTTTTTCCTTCGTTTTGTGGACTTGTGGAGGTGGAAGCAGTCAAGTTTTGCAGTGCGTATATATTCGATATCGTCATCATCATCAGCTACAGCAATGTTCACACAAATGGAAGCTTGAGACGTGTAATTACGGTAGTTATCTGGGACCTGCAGTGCTATAAAAATCATTCCTCCTGTACACAAATACTATCTTTGCATCATTTTACCACAACCTAACGTACGTCTCATCTCTCAACAATTTTATTACATTGTATACCTATAAGTACTCTGGAAGTACATAATATTATATTATCAGAAAAAATGTGAAAATTAAATGGGATTTTACAGTGTAATTGGATCCATAAAGAAGGAAAAAAATATTGGGAGCAATATAAACTCATGTGAGGTAAAAAAGGTAATTTAGATTTGGGAATGAAACAACACACGTTAAAAACATCTAAAGCAATCTTTAACGTTCTCGAAAGGAAACTTTTAATTTTTCTTTTAGTACAACGAAAGTTGAAAAGGATGTCAAATTTTAAACAAATCATTGCCAACAACTGCGAAAAAAGTTTTCACTGTTGTCGTACATGACTCTACACTTTACACAGAATTAAGTACTTTTTAGCATTTTTGCATGTCTCCTAAATGAGTAATCATCATCATTCCATTAATAAAGCAGTGTACATTTTTCCCATTATGTTAGCCAACAACATGCATGTCATGAGCATTCTTCCTTTTTTCTTTCTGTCTTCACCTTTCTGACTCTTTAGCAAAAAAATTTTCGTTACGTTTTCCAGTGTTTTTACGCAAGTGCCAGCATTACTAATAATACATTTAGTTCTGACCAAGTAATAAAATACAACAAAGTCGTAACAATAATCAGAGGAAAACACAGGAAAATATAGCGTAGCGTTAGAGTACAAGCTTGAAGCAATAATGAAACATAATCCTTTTTTCTCTCCTCTTCTTTCTTCGTCATTGTCCTCCTGTCCATCCATCCATCCCAGAAAGCAAAGCGCAAATAAAAAATTGTACATTTAATAATAAAAAACACTCGGACAAATGTACACGTTATTGTTATTAGATGCACGCATCACAAAATATTATTGCATGGATCATCACGAAGACATCTCAGCAATATCATGTAAACTGAATGTCCTCATGTAAGAAATTTTTTACAGAAAAGCACATTGTATCATTATGAAACGATGAAACTTTTAACGTAAGATGATAACGTTTTATACGCATACAATAGCAGAGCAGAGAGCTCTCTGTGCAATCATCCCTGCAGGGTAAAGATTTGGAGTGTAAAAAAGGAGTTACTAACGTAATAGTAAAAGTTTATATTATATGATAGTGGTGGCGGTGATAATGCATCTCTTTCTTTTACAGAATTGTGGATAACCCTTTTGACTCTTGAACTATCCATCCATCTATCCGTCCAGACAACCAGCCTGTGTGGAATGGAATACTACTACTAGCTACATTCAACAATGTATTCAGAACCAAGATTTTTCGTAACCATATGAATGTCTCTACGTGTCCATCCACATATTATTCATCCACCTTTGCACTCGCACTCTCATCATACCTGCGCGTAATGCTCTGTACTGAAAAGGTAAATGAAGAAGAGAGACGAGGAGAGGGTTGATCATTCCTCGTCTTCTTCACAAATGATAATGACTATGCTTATATACATCTCTCTAGCCATTACATGTGTGCTTGTGGTATATAATCTCATCATACATTTTTGGGGTATATGCATACACACAGACTGTCCCTAAAAACAATGTATTTGATTCATTCTATGGAAAGGGTAGCTGACAACACAATTTTTTCGTCTTCGTCTTTTGCTCTTTACTCTATCTCACCTTTTAGAAAAAGCCAAGAAGAGAACAAAGTAGATAGGGAGGAAGGGTTATATAGCATGTATAGAAGTAGCATCAACAAGACTCTTTTTCATCATGTAATTCTCTCCATGCATGGATCCCAATCAGTCCTTAACAGTCCGCTGACCACCGCACAGCACAAATAACATATAACAATACTACACACGTACGATTTTTTTCATTTAAAAGCGAGAGAAAGAAATGCAGAGAAAATTTTTTCCAGTTTCGCGTAATACATAGCAATGGTAATAATAATAAAATAGAAAAGTCAATCCGATAATATATTTAACATTGAAACGACTACTGCCACCATTAATAATAATATTAATAATAGCTGGTCATTGTTATCGCGGTATCAGCATCGGTATTGTTGTTACATGAGTGGAGTTACTAGTAGTTGCTGGCGGAGGAACACGAAAGGAAGAAGCAACAAGTGGTTCTTCTTCTTAGATTACATTCTTGTTATGATTATTATTTTTGTGCCTGACTGATTTGTCTGAAAAAGTAATAACAATAAAAATTGCATGAGCAACAATAGTGAACATAGTTATCGTGCAAAAATAATAATTTGTTTAGAAAAGAAAGAACGGCACGTGAAATTTGCCGGCCATGTGGGCAATATGAAATTTTAAAGAATTTTCACTTTCCTTCCTTACAAAAAAGTTCAAGGAAGAGCAACAAAACTCTTTAAAAATAAAACATTTTTAATTGATCTTTTTGTGTTTTTTGTTATTTGTTATAGTTTTATAATTTTTTCTTGTTCGCGAATGTCCTCCAGAAGGACTGTGTGTGTGAGCGAATAGCACAATACTATATTGTTAACGAAAACGTTTCCTGTTACAAAATTTCTCATCTGTCTGATGTACACTGTTTTGTTACTGTGAATTGTTGATAATATTATTTTATTATCAATACTACAAATGATATTATCGTGAGTTCTGAAAAAAGTTCTATTGTTGATTTTATTGTTTGCATTTATGTTACTCTTGTTTTTGCATTGGATTGTATGTGTGCGGTGTGAATAGTGGGAGTTGAGATGAGAAGTTCTCTCGCGGAAATTAATAAATAGGTAATAATAACTTGGAATAACGAAAGAATGAACGATATAAATATTTAATCACTTTGTTGTTTGTTATTTGCACAAAAGTGTCGGATCATGAGAATGCGAGTGATCTGCTCACAAGTTGTGCGAAGGTCTGACCTTGTATCAAATCACATCGATTGAGAGTATGAGTATAAATAAATACTTTTTTCAATTTTAATGCATATGCACATAAAAATTAAAATGTTTCTTGCCATAACAGAAACAAAACAATTAAAGCGCAAAATAGTGTATAAAACCATCGTAAAATGAGCCGTTTTTAAAAGTTTTACACATACGTAATAGTAATATAGCATCTTACCTATATCCACGTGCGTTCCTTAGCATAAACATGCGGAAGAGATTAATATTTTTACTTTAAATCTTTTAATCCGATCTAACGAGCGGCTCCGATTCATCTAATTTGTAGAAAGCACTCCTTGGCACATTTAACAATTTTAAGCAACCGGCAAATATCCTGCTTCCTAAATGTACTCATATATGTACGTATAACCTGCTATGCAATATAAAAAATTCATTGTAACAAATGATTTTACCAATAAAAACACTTCACTTTGCAAAAAACAGACAAATAGAGTGAAAATTACATGATGATTGAGGATAAAAATGAATGCGCGGAAAGAAGCTGAAAATTTGATGCGATAGTTATAGTAGCACAAATGATGAGGAGAAATGTACCGTAGTCTTTTGAAATGGCTCTTATGAAAAAAGGTCAAAGTCAGCTAAAAACTCCTCTTTTTCTCTTTGTTTTTTCTTTTGCTTCCCCCAATTTCTTTTACTCATCTCATCATCATCATAAGAAGTATCGCTTAACTACTTACTCCTTTTTCTCAGTTTTTTGCCAATAACAAACGGTGTTACACTTTAGCTTATGATGGCTCATCTACTCTTCTTTTGTCTGATGATGTGTTGAGTTGATGATGACGAAAGGATGATGGTACTGGCAAATCTCGTGCTTTTCTCATCATCTCATCATCACCATGTCATAAAGTCATAATCATTTTGCACTCTTCTACTGATGCTTGTGCTCTAAAAAGCCAAGACACGACGATATCTTATAATGGTTACGATTATTGCCATTACCATTATTATTTTGTTTTTAAAAATGACCGTCATCATAATACTCATGTATAAAAAAGACATTTTTGGCGGTGTGATGTTGATATTTTAAAAAGTTAGTAAATTTGAGTCGAATGGAGTAATAAAACAGCCATAGTGTCAGTTTTCTACCGAAACCTGCGTGGTTGTAGTTAATATAGCAATTTAAGAAAGAGTTCAAATGGTGCATTAAAAAGAGCAAGCAAAATTGCATTCTATTGTTATTATTTTTTTCATCTTCATCAGTTTTTTTAATAGTTGTTATTATTACTATCAAAAAGGAGCAGTAGATAAACAATTTGCTCACTCGTCATCATCATCTCCAAATAAAAGCTCTTTGCTTGAGTCCGGCTTTATTGGCACAGTCGTGCTTCAGTGTTAATATTTGCACAACACTTGCATGTAGCGCAATAACAATGACCATAATTGGAGTTTTCACGGTTTTTTCTGCAGTAATAATCGTAGTCGACAGTCGACTGCTTCTCTTCATTTATCATCATACATGTATGTTTGTACTGATTTTACCGTTAGATCCTAGTCTTTGGGGTTCTAGTATCTTCTCTAAAAGAAATGTAAAGAAGACGGTCTTTGAATCAATTGATTGCATGCTATCAGTTCACCAGTTGTATCTAGGTTGTTTCCTCTTTGTTTTCAATGCAAACCATTTTCAAATTTTTCAAACTGTGAGTGAACTGCATTTTATTGATATTTTATATGACCGGTGACATTAAAGTCTGCATAATAATATGCTGCATAAAAACTGTTTTTGAACATGTTGTGTTTAAATTTAACCAAGACATACTGGCGGAGACAGTAGCGCTGTGAATGCCTTTACAATAAAAATATTTTGTGTGCATTTGACTTGCTGCATTCCAAACACATCAAACCGTTTTGTCTTTTATTCTCTTCTTTCATGCCTTCATGCTGACTTACGTAATAATAACAACACACTCGACCAGCAAACAAACAATGCCACGCAAACTGACATTTCTAAAAAATGTGCATGAAGTAAAAAGAAATGCATGTCCAAGTTAGCAGCTGAAACAGATAGAAGCAACGTTCTCTGATATTCTTGTTGTCTTTTGCTGACATTGGCATTGACTTTTTAAAGCGAAAAAAGAAGATGAAATAACCTCATCTATTCTTCTTTTTAGAAGAAGACCACGAACAAGATGAAATGGACCACGCCCAAACTGAAAAATATAATCTTATAACTTACAAATAAGAATAATAATAATAACAACAAAAAATAATGTGATCTTCCTCTGTTGAGCACTCAGGTGCATAAACTACATAGTGGGGAGAGAGACTAGAGGGCATATAGATAATGCATGCATGATACACATACATAACTAATATGCATATTATATTTTTGGTAAAAATGTGTGCTACTCCTTTTATTCCCTCAAAAAACTTTTCTCTCCAAACCAAAGAGCATGTGTTATTTCTTGAAAACGGTTACAAATCTCTCTGAGAAAATGTTTTCAGGCTGTTGGGCTAAGCTGATGATGCAGAGAGATGAGATGCTCCCGTAGCGAATGGATTAAGGTTCATCATCTTAAAAACTTCAACCTCATTTTCATCATCATCTTCTTCATGTGGCAATTTTTTTTTGCTTCTACGGTGGAGCAACAAGTGGCCACAACGGTCATTTTTTGATTGTTATTACGGTGGTGGTGGTGGCGGCGGCGGTGGCATGCATTTCTGATCTGTAGAGAGAAAATAGGAGGAGGTTGAGAGTATGAGAGATGCTCTCGGCTCTAGGCACAAAAAAATTACGTTACCACTACCAAATACTTTAGATGATGTACATCTTCTCTTCCCAGCTTTTAATGAAGCCAAATAAAAAAGAGTTTTTAAAGAAATGGTATAAAAACATACCTGAATTTGTAAAGAAAGATGAAAATATGTAAACTTTTTACATATATGATGGAGATGGTAACATATACACTAGTTACTGTAATAAGCTATTGTAGTATTAAGTAGTAATCGGAGGAACAAGTAAATGAGGGAGCCATACAGAAGCTAGCGAGATTTCATCCGCTAATAAGGTTCACAAATCATCAAGATATGTCGGAATGATATGATAGAATATCGCGCATCTTTCATTTTTTTCCAAAGAAAATATTCTGATGATGAGGCGCATTTTTTGGCATTAGAAGAAACAATGTTTGATCGGAAACTGAGATAAGGGCTGATTATTACGTATAATGAGGATGAGAAATTGGGGATGGAGAGAAAAAAGAATAAGGTGGTTGCATCGTTGCATGTCTTGTTGGGAGATTTGTGTGTAGCTCCGAACCATCAATACTGACATGGTAAAAGGATGCCGAAAATGAAAGGAAGCAGGGACGATTGGGAAGGAAAATATATTTGGGGGATTTTTTAGTTGGTTTCGTTTTTGCTTGACACCTTTTACTAGAGCATGTCTATTAAGCAGCCATACGGCATAAAGCACAACACCTTGATATTGTTTTCCTTCACGATGTAATCTCTTGGGATGGTCCAGTTCATGATTTTTCGATTACGATCTCAGTGCATACAATAACTGTTTTGGGTTAAACTTTGTTTGCTGCTTATATAAGGCAGCACGTGCTATCGTTCATATTATTTTTGTGCATAAAAATTGGTAATTTGACTGGATTTGGAGGAGAGAGGCATGTCTGTCTAGTCTGCCGGTATGATTCATCCCAAGTAAAAAAGGGGATATCCCGATCATGATGTTGATCATGCATGTGTGCATTATGAAATAATAATTTTTGGTTTAATACGATACGATGATTGCTTATTATATTTTATGCATGCGTTTTTTTCTCTTGTGTGTGTTGCAGTAACCGGTGGAAATTTACACAGCAAAAGTTGAAGAAGTTTTGTGGTGTATGTTGTGCTGACTGGGCGTCAAGAGCAGCGAAACACACCAAAAACTAACCTGGCTCAACACTGGTCAAACGAGAAACTCCAGTCAATCTTGTTCTTTTTTCTCCCAAAAACCAACGAAAAGTTGCACTTCTTGAGCAATACCAATAATAATAATAATATATAATAACAAGCTAGCCTAGAAAACAAGTGCATTTTACTGCAGCAACATTGCAATATTGCTGCACTACCACTATACATACTTGTTCTTGTTGCTGCCGCGCCGCAACAAATCATCATCATCTCTTGCCAAGGAGAAACGCGTAATAAAAAAACTGGACTTGACTAATTTTGTGAAGTTGACTTGGCTGCCTTTACTATTCCAGTTTTCCAGGGGAAAGGGAATAAAAAAGCAGTAAAGTGGAACAGTATAGATAGACAATATACTTAATAAAACTAGAATAAACTTTAACAAGTGAAAAAGTAGTTTTCTATTTATTTTTTGTTGCGACTGGGGCAATGTGAGAAACGAATCCAATCTACAAAATATTCTTTCTCTGTATTTTCTTTTCACAGTGAGTAATATAAATGCGTAAAGAATTTGCCAAGAAAGCAACAGGAGCTGGAGCAGGGTCGAATTCAGTTGGCTTTATAAAGCAAGAACAGAGCATCGACGACGTGAAGATTCTGGTGGTAAGTGAGTCCTCCCCGAGTGGTGACTCACAAACGATTGAAGATCTGGTCCGGAGTGGTATCGGCACAGAAGAAGAAGGGGACCAGTCAGTTGGTTTGCTAGGTTTGGTCAGAGGAGGAGGTCACCACCACCTCCAGCAGCAACCACCCCCTCTTTACACGGGAGGTTTATTGCGCATGTCGTCGGAACTCGGAGACGAAGAATCGGTGGCAGTTAGCGGCGGAGGTGTGATAACACTTGCGTCATCTTCAATAGCAGTTCCATCTGCCCCTTCAGCAGTTGTCGTTTCTACTGGACATGTTGGTGGCGGACTGGCAACCAGCGTGATTAATCATCATAGTAGTAGCAACCACAGTGCCAACAGTAATAGCAATAATAATAGTAGTAGTAATAGTCACAGTGCCAGTCATTTGGGGATTACATATGAGCATCCTCTGACTGCTGCGACTACTGCAATGTTGAATATTAACGGAACTGAAGGGGATCCTTCGGGATTCGCCGTTTTTTACGACTATTATGGAAACATGAAAAATGGAGGGAGCATCAGCGACCCAACCATCAAAACCGAAAGAGCCACCATCAACGCGGATATTTGGTCGTAAGTTACTTTTTTTAAAATCTCAATACGCCCCACACCTCGGCAAAAGCCGCTGTGAAAAAATAGCTTTAGGCATTCTATAGGTACCTACCTATATCTCTCCCGCTGTTGCTTATGCAAAAAAATATAATGCTCTTCTTCTTCATGTCTATTTATTTATCCTCTTTTTTCTCACATCATCTCCACTCCTTTCCCCTTTGCTTCTGCGTGACAAAGCATAAAAAGGCAATGAAATTTATTTTCATGCATCTCTCTCTGCTTGTCTAATTTGCTATTAGCGTTATGCGCTAGTATTGAATGGATGGATGGGACAAACCAACCGGGATCTTGTTCCGTGGTTGGTTGAGTCGCTAACTTGGCGTAACCGTCAAAACGCAAACTCAGCAGAATACCAAATGAATGTACCACTCTCGTCTTTCTCATCTCCCCTTCCTCCACGGCGACTTCTCTCAATGAATAGGAAATAAATGAATTGGAGAGAAGCAGTGGAGAGTCGAGAGCTATTGTTCCTTCTGAGAGGGACCAGTAGTCTTCAGTCTTCACAAAACAACATCAATCACACCTTCAAAATATCGCATCTTTCCTAGCTCTCCCATTCATAATTCATCTCTCCTTGCTGTGACGCTACTCCACTGTAAAAAAGAAAGGGTGGGCCTAATCTCAACAAATTCTATTTCTGGTCTTGCTCAAACAGCCAACCCGCTTGTTTTCTTCCCTGTCGATACTCACAATACGTATAATAATGCTAATGTAAAAATTGAGCTGATGAAAACTTGCATCTGTTTCCTGAGATGAAACAAAGATGTTGTGTGATAATAAATGATAAATAATGTAAAAAGCGAAAGAAAATGCAGAGCAGTTTCCCCGTGTTCCCTTTCTTCTCTTCTCGCTTTTATCTTTTCACATCAATTTTTATGCAATAATGCAACAAGTTTTTTTCTCTTGTTTTATTTTTATTTAAAAATGAAAAACCGGATTATTTGAAAGGAAAGTACAGAAAACAGAAGGGAAAGGAAATGGGGCGGCCGACTCACTGAGTGAGTGTGCTTTATGATAAGGGATTGTAGTAATAATGAGCACGCATAATCTTGTTAGATGGCTGTACAGAGAGAGATTATCATTCAAGTAATATATTATGAAACGGTTAAATAAAAGTTGAAGAGATGAGATAAAACTTATAGTATTGATACTACTGGCACATATTTTTCTCGCTAATCTCTCAACTGAAAACTTTGAAAATCCGGTAATGGCCTGGTAAGGATAATGCGACTTTGTTGTAGTTTCTAGTAAATCTTCAATCCTTTAATTTGATTCTTGGCTGAAAATGCAAACAGACAGGAATTTTCCATGAATGATTTTTTTATTCCATTCCTCCTCCTACAAACTTGTCCCGTCTGACCAGGCCGGCCAGGAGCAACAGCGGCGGTCTGTAGACCAGTCTGCCGCTATAACTTCAAACTTGACTTTTTAAAAACTCACCTACAGATACCTGCTTTGCCCTTCTTCTTGAACTTGACTGCCTTGACGGGACAACCACTCCACAACAAAGTGCATCAACATCATTATCCTCAAACACATGATAATCTTCAACAAATTTCTCTCTTTCGGATATTGTTTGCAAACCTGAAATCTTTAGTTCTACTGAAACCCGATTAAGTTGAAAACCATATACTACCTGCAAAATAATAACAACAATATTTATAAAAAAATATTTGTATGCATTTTTCCCACAAAAAAACTACATAAGACCTCACGATCAGTAGATCATCATTTTCAACATCGGTAGTTTATTTTTTCTTCTATTTGAGTAATCTCTTGTAAAAATGGAGCAAGACCACAAGATCAAACGCTGACGCTGATGATGGTCATTCTTTTTAAGCGGTTTGTTCAGCAATAGAGCAGCAAAAAATTCTAAAATACCACCGCATCTTGATGATGACTTTGTACATGTGGATGTACAAGAAAGTCGTGTCATGTAGCTATTTTTTGCAGGAAGAATGAAAAGTACAGTAAAATGTTATTCCTTCCTGCCCTGACTTGACTGGGCAACTACACGTCCCTCTCAATCATTTTTGTCTGCTGATCCGTCCGAATTACAACTCTTATTCCTACATGAATTTTATTCTTCTGTCTGATAGTTAGTATTCTTCTGGGACATCTCGATCCTCAAAAAAAGTATTTTCTCTACATATTTAGAAAAACATGCATTTTTCGTGTCTCTTTCGAACAAAAAATGTTGCATGTATGCCATGTACATTTTAAATGTAATCATGCATAAAACATGTTGCATGGACTTATGGGCAGGGTCGTGGATTTTGTGGCATGGCATTCTCATCATCATCATGCATGCCATGAAAATTTTCTACTTGGTCATGCACATTATAGCAAATATATTATAGCTGGTCAGCCAGAAAAAAGCTCAAAGATGATGTTGATGGCTAGTGCAGGTGAATCTCTGCTGAATCTCTCGCCAACTACGAAATCTGTCTTTTTAAGAAGGAATATTATTATGCGTGCATGGCGGTGGTGGTGGTAATGGTGGATGTGGCTTTTTTCCGTTAGGTCAGTGACCCTCTTTTGCTGCTGCAATGCTGGCAGTGACGACGAGAGAAGCAGAAGCAGCTCGGACCTGAGAGAGGAGATTTTTTTTGGCTACTCTTCTTCTAGCGATGTAGCTCCTTGATCTTCTCGCAGAAAAAAGGAAGATATTAGATGACCAGAAAGAAAAGAAGGAAGAAATGCCATTATACGCACTAGTCACAAAGAAGAAGAGAATTTGAAACCATTTTTTTGCTTCCTTCTATCATCTTCTTCTGATCTTTTTGATCATCTTCTCAGTCTCACATGTGGTATTATATTATTGACAACGGAGTTTTTAAAATGGACGTACTCACATTACCCAGCAAAGTGAAAGAAAAAAAGAAGACAATGATGATGATCTCCTCTATCTCTCTCTCTACTGCTATTTTTTACAGTGTTTGTATTCGGCTCACATCATATCATGCGATATTAGATATTTTTTGCAAAATTGAAAGAAAGATGTAATATAATTTATAATCTCATAGATATGCCAATTCATACATTGTTTACGTGACGTGTGTACATCATGTGCTTCACTATGAAGCATGCACTTGCTCATTGTTTGTGCATTTTCTATTGTTAAAATATCCTCTTCTTTTTGCTGCTATTTTTTGTGTGGGCAGCTCATGCTGTCAATAATACCTTTGAGAAGACAGAGTGTCAGAGTATTAGCATGACACTGTCCTCGGAGCGTCATGTATATTATTATTATCACCTATTTTTCTTATAAATATATATTTTAATGCTGTTAAAATGTATGCAAGCAAACACCAGCATTTTTTACAGCAGTGTCCAAATCCTTTTTTGGGGACAAAATATCATATTTCCCAGCGAGCGAACCCATCAATAACTTGAAAATATTATGCAGCAGGAGAGAAGGAAAAGGGTTAAAACTTTTAATTTGATACTTTGCTTAAGAGTGGGCGATATGTGCATGTAAATTTTTAACACATTTGTAACATTTTAAGATGGAGCAGCAGGGCACGGTTAAAAAATAATACATTTTAAAAGTTAGGTAGAGAGAAAGGTAGAAAGAAAGGAAAGGAAAAAAATACGGATTTTGATTTTCAAGAGTTCCTGTGGCGAGCAGCTTCCTTCCAATCCAATGCAATTCTACAGTCCACTCAGGCGGACATATTATTTTATTTATTTTCAATCCATGACCAAAGTCATTGGATTTGATTGTCAATTCTATTTTTATGAGGATTATATATTATTCTCTTTTCTTTATGAATCAAGATGATGCATGGCTCATAATAAATGGGGATATGGTCTCTTTGCTGAAACTCAATTCTCTTCTGTCCGCAGTCCGCATTACTTGGTTTTGTCAAGCTGAGTTTCTCTCCTCCCACCAACGCCCGTTTTATCTTCTCTTCCTCCTGAAAAAAACTTTACTCTCAAACTGCTCCTCTTTCTGTTACAAAAAATAAAGATAAACGCTTTAATCTTAGGATAAAGTTTTGAAAAATCTTGCTACGCCCATTCATTCAATTTTTGTCGTGTCGCAATAAATTCAAAAATTGCATTTGTGCGACTTTGTGTGCTCATTCAAAACTCTCTGTCTCTCTCGAAATAAAACGCATAACTTTATTATACCATTTGTCACGGCTCATGTCCAATGCTATTGTATTCCCAGAGTACTACGTATTTGCCATTTTTACAAATCAATTTCATCCTGAATGATGGTACACGAGTAATACGTTTTATCATTTGGTCACTTATTTTGTTAAGTGAATAGAATGGACAGTTCTTAATGTATTTTTTTCTGTTGGGCAGTTAGAAAGAAACAAAGTCATAGTCATAACTCATTAAACAAAGTAGAAAAAGAAAAATTATGACAATCGCAAAAAAAAACTTTTGGGACTGAGATTTTTTAATTTTATATTTTCTTGAGGATATATACACGATGAAGATGATGCGAGTTATTTGGAGGCTATTAGAGGATGCGCCATATCGAATGGAAGTATGATTTATTTTACTAGAACTTTATTATAGCTAGGCACAAACGCCGTGTCGTCCTCCATTTGGTCCCAAATTGCCAGAGCTCATATTATCATCATCATTCTAGTTTTAGTAAAGTGACTGTTGTGCCACTCTGTGAATCTCACACATTCCCTAATATCATCGTTTTAGTATTCATATCTTCTTTTCGTCTTCTTGGAATGTTACCAGAAATGTGATTCTTTGTAGATATGCTTAACTATCTACCCCTAATACCTATACATTATTATTACTAACATAAAAAACATGCAATAAATAAAAATGATTTTGGTCCATCCACAACAGCACTTTTTATATATTCTCTCTCTAAATTCCTATAAAACTCAGGTAAAAAAGATGGTCATTTTCATCATCAACATTATCACATTTTTCTTCCTAAACGACAACAACAAACAATTTTACTCCGAGTATGCTCTTAAATGAAGAGAATCCGACCTCGTCCATCGCATCTCATCATCATCATCTCTAATTTTCCATTATTCCATTCCTTCCATGTAACCTTTGTAACAATCGTACATGTAATGTGGGCACATGTTGTTGAGCAAGGTGATGTAAGGAGAATATGAGGTTCTGCTCATTTTCTAAAAACTAACGACGCATCTTGCTACAAGAAAAACAACAAGGGATGGACAGAGGAACATACCAACATCGTCGTAATATCGTCATCACCTCACCTTACCAAGTTTCATCATAATCATGCGATTACCTGAAGAAACAGCCAGCTGAGAACAGAGTTGCGCGTGCTTTTGTTTGCTTGGCTTCGACTGAGAAAATGATTCATTTTTACTGTTTTCCATGAAGTTATATTTTACTGAGCATTTCATTAAAACCACTCTTGGTAATGTGTTGTGTGAGGTACCTGGGCCAAGTCAACTGCCAAAGTCAGTCAGACTACTATATACATACCCACCTATATGGCAAATGCGGAGTAAAAAGTAATCATAAATATTTCGTCTGCTGCGGTAACAGCAATACATCTTGAACCATTTATTTATTATTATTATTTGACGACGAAGAACTTGGCATCGTTTTATACATTGCCAGCTAAAAATCATCAAAAGAGAATCTCATGCAATCCATGAACCTTGTGAACATCAAACGAATAAGCTAAAAAGAAAAGGATGAAAAAAACGGATTTAACTATTTTTAAAGATGTGTTTTTGTCTTTTGCAGAGTTGTGTGTTTCCTTTTGTCAGCAAAAGACATGTACTTTTGTTGTGGGGCTCTTGCTTTTACATTGCATGTCGTATGACTCGAATATGGAATGGTAAAGTTCCACCTTCTATTGTTATTATTATGCTGTACTGCATATTGTTGCATGCAAGGCACAAAAGTCCATGTGGCTCTGTTCAATAATGAATGCATGTGTTGTTACAAGTACTTGTACTTGCTGAGAATAAAATGGAGTGGTGGATGGACGCATGCATACCATTTAACTTTTTGGCTTGGCCTGGCCTTTTTCTTAAAGAAAACGCATTATTTTTATTCACATCATCATGATCGTCGTCATTTGCTACATTATAACTACAGCAGACAGAGTTGAGTACAGAGAGAGAGATTGCTGATTCTTTAAAGGAGATGACTATGAAGAAGTGCTTTTTACTTATTCTTCTCCTTCGTTTTTACAAAAGAATCACTTGAAATATGGAGAAAAATTTGCATAATAATCGCATCCAAGAAGAAAGCGTATGCCTACATGAGATATTATATATTATTCTAGCGTTTTGTATGTCTGTGAGTTTGTGTGTGGAACATACAAAATAGACAGAGAGAAAAAAAAAACTGCAAAGCTCTTTGATCATCATTATCAACCTTGTCGTCTGTAATATGTATAATGTAACATTATTAATCTCTGATGAGCAAAAAGACTTTATATAAGATATTCCTCATCTCCTCTGAATTCAAAATCAGTCTGTTTCACTACTTCAATAACAATGTAATATGCATACAGAATCACTAAATAGACGAAGAATAAGAAGAAGAGATTACAAGTACGCGGGTGAATACATAATGAATGAAGAATGATCCTCATCGTCCTTATTGTTTTTATTCTCCTTTTGCTTATCTTTGTGATGTGACTTTATTTATATATTTTTATATTATGCAGGTAAAAATCTTTTGCAAAAATAAACGATTCTTTTCAAGATAATGACGCTAATAATAATAATAATATCTGCCAAAATATGTATAAATTTGATCTTTTATGCATATATACATCTGTATGGATATAATATGGCGATGATGAGCAAGACATATTAAAAGATCTATCGTTCGGTTCACGTGAATTTCATGAATAATCCTGTGTTTTACCCAACTTGAAGCGAAAAAAGGAGGGAGAGATTATATTACCATTTTTATGACGGCAAATATGGAAGGAAATAGTGGTGGTGGTGATGTTGGTATTTGGAGAGAACCCTCTCTAATAATAAAAATGCAATTTTATGACTTCTTCTTCAGTTTCAAATACATATTTCAACTTCATCCTTGATTGTATGGAAAGTGTAGATCCTTAGCAAACTACGACCAATAAAAAAAGTGGGAGAATAAAATAAAATAGCACCCTTCATCCGTTTATTTGGGAATACTTTTTTAAACAGCCTTATGTTCACCAATATTTCTATTCAATAGAAGCTAATATCTTTAACGCTCGAAACTTAAAAACCTAATGTTGATGAAAGGGTCTCCAGTTTCTACAAAATACTTACACGAAATAAGTCAAAATATGACACAAATACGGTTCTTTAGAGAGTGATGCTAATCATGTCATCCTATCATTTATTCATTGAAGTACGGACCATCGGTCAGTAACCCTTTTCAAAAGTCATAAAGGCATTCTTTCTTTCCTCTAACACACATGAATAGTGTCCTTTGCATGGAAAAATATATTTCTAGCAGTAAGGAAACAGAAAAAAGAACAGCGTTCATTTTTCGTGACAATTTTCAATATGACTCATACAACTTCATGCTACGCTCCTATAAACAATGAACAATGGAGGCAATCATATAAAAACACAGCACACAAGGAAGTTCATATTATTTGACAATGTCACCACTAGTCGCCTTCTTATTATACTTCAATTGTTCACCAAATATACATGGCCTTCCCATAATTTTTTTTCTTTTTTCGTCCTGGTGGTCCAATGATATTACAAACAATTATCAAGATTTTACTTAACTGTAAATATTTTTACTGTCATATTTGGTGATACTCCAGCAGCAAAAGAGTAGACAACCAAAAATAGTCACCACCGAGCATATAATATTTTACTTTTATTGTACCAGCTATATGTGCTTTAAGCCTTGTTGAAAAGCATTAGATTTAATACTCGTGTAACAAAGAAGTTTTCTGTTCTTTCTTGGTAAGTTTGTGACAATGGCCATTATTGGCTCTGTTATCTCTACTTTATGCACCTACATACCCCACACAAAATTATGATAAGTTGTAGTGTTACAATATTAATAGCTCCTACGACATTTTCCCAAGTAAAATATTTTTTTCTGATGATAGAGTGATGACGCTTTTAGCTGAGCAAACATACCACATCAATAATAATCGTAAAAAATGATCTGCTAGAATACCAAAAAGGAAAATACTAAGAAGGATTAGATGATTTCAAATCATCAAGAATACAATATTGAATCAACCACAAATTTGATTATGTCGACTGTGAAGAGGTGGTGATGATGGTGGACGATCCATTAAAATAAAAAATGTCTTGTTTTTCTCAGCTTTTCTAGCTATTAAACTTACTGACTGAATGTATTATCCTTTATTATGTAGGATGAGCAAGGAGAGAGTTGTGTTGTGTGGAGAAAGAGAATCAGATCTTCTCAAATTTCCCACCAAATAAAAAAATGTTACGTGATCAAAATTTCCAATGAGTTCAATGTCGTTCTCTCTCTAGTTGTTCTTATAAATAATCAAATTATCGTAATAATATTATTGAAGTGCCACAAAGCACATTTTACAAAGTACAAGTTCATAAGTCATCTCTGTATTTTACAACGCTTACTCGATTACCAACATTTTTTCTTCCAAAAACAGTAATAAAAGTGAGAGAAACATGATATTTGACAAGAATAATGCAAGAGCGGAGGTAAATCATGAGGACTATGAAATAAATGCATGCTGCTATGCAAAGATGAAAAGTGAGTTGAGTTGAGTGAGATCTTCTACCAGCTTGCATAAAAATTAGTAATATTTTTTTTTCAAAGGAAAATAATAAATTTGTTTGTTACGTTACAGCCTTTAATTTATGACTTTATAAAAATATGAGTTATTATTGGCAATAATAGAAGGTTTGTTGGTTTGGTGTGGTACGATGTCCATGTATATATGCTTGTCTCTCGTCAACCTCGTCATCATCAAATCACAGCACAGCACACATGCCTATGTGAAATATGACAAAGTCATAAAAGCATCAACACTATCAAATCATATCATGCTACATTTTAAAATCTTTTTGGAGTTGCAAGAATATCAACACAATTTTTAGCTGATATAAATAAGCTGTGAGCAGATTATAGTAACATGTTTTTAAAAATCGTGTAATATATTGCAAAGTATGAAAAAGTGATGTATATGTCTGTCTAAGGCTTAAAAACGAAAAATGATGATGAGGACCAACAACGAAGAAGGATTCATTTTAATTGGAAAGTATTTATTTACATTGAAATATTCCCTCAAGTAAAAAAATGGCGATAAATGATAATGGTAGTAATGTTCATGTCAAAGTCAGTGTCACAAACACGCAGAAATACAGTCGTAAGCTAGTATGGAGTAAAATAATATGTCGTCGTTGTCTCATTTTTTGTTCTGATCTTTTATAGGAAAAGCTTAATGACATGACTAAATCTCTCTCTCCACAAAACTATGTGACGACTGACGACGACTAAAATGTATAGAAGGACACGATCTGCATGACAATAGGATATTGGTGATAATGATAATAAGTTGTGAGAGTAGTGTGTGTTGGTGGTGGTGGTGCTAAAAAAGTATCATGTGACAATTACACTGCGACGGGGATGATGCGACAACATGCATAAGTCGAGGGATGAAAATGTCTACGCATTCCTTTATTGGTTTGCCTTTAGGAAAATGATTGAAGTAGCTCTTTCTTCGTCGTCATGTAATAATGTTTGCAGCAGCAGCGTAGTGGGCAGAACTAATGATGTCCATAAAGAAAGGACAAAAAATATGAAGCGATGAGATACAGCGATGACGACAAACACAACTTAAATCCCCACAAAGCTTTACTGATATCGTTTTTGAAAGACGACGAAGAAGCAGGAGCGATTTTTTGCTGCTGCTCCTTTGTATTCATTTGAATTGCCTCGTCGGTCGTTATTTATTTGCTCTCGCTTGTACGCCTATTTATTTAGTACGAGAGCTTATTGAGAGGAGGATATGTCGTTGCTTCAAACTGACAGACAGATGCTTTTTTTTGTCACGTCTATCCATAAAGCGCTCTTCTCAATGGCTGGTATTGTTTGTTTTGCCACTACTATAATATTCTGTATCGTGGTAGTAGTAGGAGTAGTGATTTTGCATGATGACAATATAGTAGAGGTAGTATTTTTCTTTTGTCACATATTTTCTATTCAGTTTGAAAATCCTCCTCCTCCTTCTCTCGTCCTCTTTAAAAACCAATCACAACCACAGTTCAAAAAATCGTATCGTTAGCATCATCTTCATCGAAGACGATTTGTTTCCGCCTTAAATCTATTTTTGAAAGAGGAATAAATACATAATTTTGAAGTATTGAATGAACAATTGACATGTGAGTCTGATTTGATGCTTGACTTTAATTCAGCAAAACTCTACAAACTACTTCAAGAGCTTATAGGTAGGAAGAATGCAATCTTGTAATCATTATGCATAACATTTACTTATTCTAATTTTCTTCCATTTTTATTATTGGTGTTATAGGACGCAGTCTTTTATTGTTGCTGCTGCGCATGTCTGTCTGTTTTGTGTTGTTTATTTAAGTAAGTCCCACGCAGTAAATTGGCCCTATTGTTTCCCCGGTCATTATTCACTCACTGTTCGGCCCGCTCAGTCAGTCAGTCAGCAGCAGCAGCAGAAGTAACAACAACAATGCAAACTGCAAACTACACAATCTTCATATTAGACTGCCTACCTTCATCATTCCACAAACTCACCTCTCACCACACAACGCAGACAAAAGCTTTAGAAAAGCATACTTAATAATGTAATACGAACAAGTTCCATAAATTACACGTTTTATTATTATGCATACTAAATGAATGATGAGGATGAGCTTGTTTTCCCCACCACCATCATCACACATTCACCATTTTACTTTTAACTATACTACTATCGATGAAAAGAGTCAACAAGATAGAGTAAATACTACCTACCTAATAATAATAACAATGGTCACCTCCTTATAATGTCGACGAGATCAAACTTGTTAATTTTTTGGTAACTACACCAGAGTCGCTGCCACTGCTGCTGATTAGGATTTTTGATGATTAGATATATATGCAAAAAACTCAAGCACAAAAGTCATCATCATCTTCATAATAATAATCATGTAATCACAGTGAAGAAAGGAAGGAGGACATGTATCCGCAGCATTTGGTCTTATCTCTTGTGCAAAAGAAAAGTTTTAAATTTTTTTCAAAGAAAATATTATGCTCAACAATACGTAATGCAATTATTGGTCAAACTCATTTAAGGCTTGGTTCACTCTTGTGTGCATTCTTTCTAATTTTTTGTTCACCATAGCTCAAGAAACGAAATGCATATTATGTGCATACCTATATGAGCTACTACAATAGTGGAACATCATTGCTGAAATGAAAAGAAACAAAGATTTTTTCTAATTTTCATAATGAGATTTTTTCGGGATTTATATCTTCTTCTTGAAAGAAAAAAGGGGAACAGGTGGGCTAGAGTAAATGAAATGCAAGAAGACAATCATGATGATGAGTAAGAAAGCGTAATATACATAATGCATGGCATGATTAGCTCTCCCTGCTCGCTGTATTATATCACATCCCCCTTCTCTTGACTTTAACCAAAAAAGTTTTAAAGTTTTAAAGATTTTTAAGGAGCACACAAGAGAGAGAGAGCACATGATGAGCATAAAGTAGAAGAGCATCATGTACCAAATACGATATATACACATAAATGCTGCTTCTGCAGCAGACGACGACGTCGTCGACGATGACTCTGGTCTCTGGTGCTATATATTCTCTCTGAACGAAATAAAGAATAAAAAGAAAGGAGATTCCCAAGTCTGATAAAAACGCTGTTACTGATGCTGCTGTATAATAATGGCTTTTTTCGTCTGAAAAAATATAATATATATTAAAAGAAGTTTTGAAAGACGATGTGTACTGCACAAAGGTCGCTCATCATTCCTTTACAAAAAAACGCACCAGAGAGTAGTGTGCACCGTACATCGCGAGTTGAGAGTATTTAAAAGAAAATTTGTGATTCACTTACTTTTTTAGCTTTTTGTGGAGAGCAGAGAGTCAGAAGAGAAATGAAAGAATATAAAGTACGATGGGAATGACTGGGAACAAAAAAAATAGATGGTCCGGTGTACATCCTTTATGTCAAGTCATAGATAGATAGATATAGTGGATGTAAGAAGATGGTCAATGAGAGAGAGGAGAAAAAACGGAGGCATGTGAGTAGAATACGTAATAAATAACTAACGAGCAAAAAGGAAGAAAACAGAAAGAAAGATATATTATGCATGATGCATTATAGTTGGTTGGTGTACATGTTCAAAAATGAAAGAAAACGAGAGATAATGATGACGACGATGATGATGATGATGATGCGACTGTCCGGCTTTTGAATTTTCCGTTCTTGGTTGTTATTGTTGTGCTGGTAAAAAGATGAAATATATATTACCTAAGTACATATTTTTAAAAATTAGAAAAAATCGAGTACGTGCTCTGAAACGAAAAAAATTGTGAAGGAAGAACACGGTCGGATATAAAACTGATGACAGTGTACATACATGGTGCGGTATCATGTGTGTTGGTAGTTGTAATTTTTTAATGGTGGCGTCACTTGCTTATCTCATGATGGAAGAATGTCGTGAAAAGGAATTGTACATGAAGTTTTTTGGGGAAGATTTGGAGGATTTTGTCCCTTTTCTTATAGCTTTTGCTTTAGCTAAACTTTAAAAACGCTTAATTAAACTCATAGCTGACTTAGTGATGTCATAGAGCAAACGAGAAAAGCATAATTAATTATATGATTTCCTTTCTTTAAAATCTTGCAGGCCTGTGCCGGTGACAGCAGTGGGCAACACAGTACACAGTAAACTGTCCAACGGAGAAATGTTTGTATCCAGCGACAGCCTAGGTAAGGGCGGCAGTTTTGTCGCGGACACAGAAATTCCGTTACACGCAACTTCGGTGATTGTGAGACGTGGTGGTGACCCAACAGGAGGGGATGGGGGCAAGGAGTCACCAGCTCTGATTAGCCACAGCACACTCAAGCTTATCACTAGCTCGAGCAGCGAGCATCACCACCATTCCGTGACTCCAGCGGATATAGTGCCACCCCTTCCCCGGGATCTAGTCACAGTAAAGCAAGAGGTTATCCGAAACGCGGCTAATGGCGGCAGTCCCCACCACAACGGCTCAGTACTGTCAGACTCCTCAGATCCTCACCACCAACAAAACAATCATCATCATCATCAACAGCAGCATCAACAGTTTTATACGAGCAGTCCTCAACTATTCGCTTCGCTGAGTAGCAACGGAACGAGTAATGGGGCATCTGTTGTCACAAATGGTGCGACTAACGGTAGTATCAACGGTTATGAGCCGTATATTCCCACCGTGGTTGTGGTCTCTGCCCCTTCCCCTTCTTCACATCATCACCACTCCACGTCCACCACAAGTAATTAATTTGCATTGCATGCCTTTTCCTTTGCTTTACAAATATTTATAACTATTTATTCTTTGTGTTTTATTTATGCTTTCATCTGCAATTCCAAATATTTTTTTGCTTTGCTTTCCCACAGGTGCACCCGGAATTTACACGGTCACCTCCCCCACAAGTGAGTACTACTACGGGGATAGCTATGTTCCGACGACAACGAGAGTGATCAGTCCCTACGATGGCCCCTCCACATTTGGTAGTTTGACAGATCGGTACAGAACCGCCAGTGTGGCTCCCACCTACAAACCTGTTGCACCCGTCACCGTTGATCTCCCTTCACCCGATTCAGGCATTGAAGCTGGCTCTATCACACCCAGAGATCATGCCAATATCCAGCCGGTAATCACAATAAATTTTAATTAAATCAAATCTCTCATTTAATGAAATATACACTTAGCATTAGTGGACAGTGATCAGAATAATTTGAATTAGTATTCAGGGCGCATGATGCATTTTTAACTAAGTGGATTGTTGTGTCTCTCTCGAAAAAATACAGCTCTCTCGCGCAAGTGTCGCAGAGAGCCAAGAAATATGACATGTTTTCATGATAAATTTATTTTTGTACTTGCCTGCACCCTTTGCTTTACAAGCCACAAAAAGCAACCACCATCACCGCATCACACTACCATAAATCAGTTGACAAAATTATTCTTTATATGATCATGATCCCAAGTATAACATACATAACCATAAGCAAGTCAGTAAAACACAGCATTTTTTTCTTTTTTAAAACGGTACATCACACGAAAACACTGGCTGAGAGCACCACCTCAACGCACACACAAAATGGCAAACAAGCACAGGCAGGGAACGCAAGCCGCATCATTCATGATTTGCGGTTGTAACTTTATATTTTTGATTAAGCACGTTGTTATCTTCTTATAAATATTCATGACGTTGTGGAAAGAGAGAAAGAGATGGCTGATAGGGTCGAAGTCGTCGTGTGGTCTCCTACTAATTCTGCATTTGCATCTCTCTGCAAAAACTTAATTCACATTAAAAAAGTTCCTTGAAGCAGTATAATAACTAGCAAACTAGTATAGTATGACATAAAACAATTGAGATAGCGATATGGATAGAAGGAGAGATGAATGTGCTTTTTACAGGCTCTTTTGTGTCATCGTCTTCAAACAAACAAGTCAAGTGATGTGCATGCGTGCATGTGTGTGTGCAAAGAGGGAGGGAGGACTTTTGAAGGGGGAGGATAAAGGAGGCACTGCCAACTATTCTCCTCTCTAGACAATTTTTATTTTTATTAATTTTTATTGAGCAGAGCAGCAATTAAGCCGTGCCGTGAAAATAATAAAATCTTTATTATAGTCCATCATAACTTCTTCCCTTCTTTTTGCCAATTCATTGTTGAAAATATTATGAAAAGTTGCAATTGATAATGGTGTGGTCTCCCTCTCTCTGTCTCTCAGGGAATAATTGATTCTTGTCATTAACTTTTGATTACTTGTCAACTTTCCTTCATTCATTCTATACGAGAAGCAAACTGTAAAAAGTAATTTTTAAAAATAAAAGTTTTCTGGCTTGCAAAAACTACACACACACACACGACAGGCATCATCATAAAAATGAATTTATTTATAAGTGTATTAAGTCATAATAATCATTAAAGTCAATGCATAGTTAATCAGAGAGTGCGGTAAAGAGGCAAAGGGAAGGGAAGGATCAATAGCCAAAATTCAACATAAATGCAGCAGGAGGACAAGAGGACATGTCATATCTTAATGGATTTTTGTGACATGTTCCCTCTTCATCTTTTTCATCTGTACGGATGAAAACGCATATTAGTTTAGTTATAGTGCATCAGCGATTGCACCACCATCATACTTACCACACCACTAACAATCACACGCTTATAATATAGTATTTTAAATTTGATACTTTAATTATGAATGAGTAATACAGTCATTTCAATATGATCACTCGTTGCATGCGTGACGATGATAATATCCACTGCTGCTGTTGCTAGTGCTCTTTCATTTCATTTCATTTTTCTTAAATGCATTGTTAATCTTGCTGCAAACACACAAGACATCAGCGCTAATTTGCATATAATTTAAACTGCTAGTAGTACATAGTAGATTGTCTACATTGTTGTCTCATTTTTAACAATGCGAACATAATGATTAGGAATAGAGTATGCGTGTGTGTTGTAGTACTAGAGGATAGCCATAAGGCTTCATTCACAAAATATATTCACTGCCCAAATGAGAGTAATGGCCTAATGCCCAATCTATGTAGGTACATGATGCATACTGCATCAGCCTGCAGCAAGTAGCATATCAAGAACTGATAACCGTCATCATCAAATGATGATAGTTTGTAAAAAAATCTATCTGGCTGCTAATACGCTTTACATGTCGATCTAAATTTTTTACTACTTAATTGTTTCAGAAAAAGAAATTGGTTCAATCAATCTCAATCACTCTCTCGCATGTTTGCTCATATTTATCATATCGTGAATGTTCGTTCTTAAAAATTTAGAAAAAAAAGAGTTTGATTGTCTGCTTGTTATAAGTTATCACAATGTTTGATGATGAGGGGGATTATCATGATGATGACGAATTCAGGAATGTAGGCCAATTCAGACAATTGAATACTAATAATCACCGCACCTAAATAAATAAACAAACACAAAGATTATGGTAATAAAAAGATTGTGGTCTGCTAGACTTTTGATGAGCATTGAATATTATGAAGATCTAGAATTGGGGCATTCTAAGAAAGGGATGAACTGAGTATTGTAAAATTAAATCTTTCCAGTAGCAGCAACAAATGATTTGAATGACAAATGAAGTCATCAGCTTTCTTTCTACTGACTGATAAATGCACTCCGTGACATAATTATTAGTACCAATATAATAAGCATGTATAAACCGCGGCATAATAAACACTTGCTCATTTTTATTTGTTGAGCAGGCACGCTTTTTACCCTCACCAGCCAGGCACTGGAGGGTACATTATGATTAATGAAGATGTAGTTATAAGCATGTAACACGCATTATTATCCTTTACTACTGTCATTATTATGGCCATTGTTCCAGTGAGCTACTTAAAGCACCATCATCCTCGTCATAATGATCTTGGGAACACCAGAAGACAGACAGAACAATGAGTCCAATTTAGCATCTTGTTCCTCAAGAAAGACGTCTGCGTCTCCATCTCCTCCCCTTGATTCATGTCCATTTTTCACCTACTTCGTCATCCTCGTCAAGTCAAGTGGTTATTGTCTGAGGTGGAAATATATATTATGAAAAGGGGACGGCTCCTTTGAGGTCGTCGTCGTCGTGTGATGAGCATCACAGCATCATCATCACCACCGCCACCACCGACCATGTCAAATCACAGCTCATTTAAAACTCTCCTTCACACTGCAGCATCATTGTTTACTTTTCAAAGAATATTATTATACTTTCGATCCTCATCATCATAAACAGCACACTACCACCACGACTTTTCAATTTGATAAATGATCTTTTAACAAGATCTTATTCTCAAATCATCATCCTTTTAATAATAATACTAGCCATTGCTGCAGAGAGATGATTGAAAGAGTGAATGAATGACTGAATACAAACAAAACCAATGAAATGTTACGTTTCATTATTATTTATCATAAAGATAAGAAGATAGAAAAATGAATGAAAAAATATAGCTTACTTTTAGGACACATATTTAGGTAAAATCATGATACAACGGTGATTTTATGATAAACGATAACTAGAGAAGTCTATACATGACTTCGCCTGCGCCAGTATAATATATTATGTGCAAAAAATGACGATTTACTATTACATTTTATTGTTATTATTGAGTGGTGTGCTGTTATGATTATTAGCCAGCGGTTTGATGCGTGTTGTGTGTCTGCGTGTAGTTCACAAGGAGGAGAATGATGATCATGAATGATAACAATGTATACTCTTTTTATGTGGAGTATACAAGATTATTTGTAAATGGTGTAAAAAACAAGTTTTAGGAAGATGTATCATCATTGTACTTTTTGTATTTAGCTTGTGGAGAGAAAAAAGGAGAGAAATGACTCAATGAATGACTTTTGCTAGGGCTTGTGGAGTGGTGCGGTGCCATTGTCTACTGTTGATTCTATTTGCTCAAGAAGAAGAATAAAAAGAAACAGAAAACGTACCCAAAAGCTTTTGATATTTTAGACGAAGAAGACAAGATATTTTCTTTTAAAGATTCATTTCATTGATGAAAAATACTGGTTTTACTGAAGATGATGAAGACCTGTTGGTGGTTTGGTAAAGTATAGAGGTGGTGGTGTATACGTTCACTGCTACAATTACTATATTATTTTTTAACAATGCAATGATTTCAATGTACCAAAAAAACCGACATTGTGCAAAGTTGAGCGATACAAGATTATAGGATCTTTGTTGTAGAACGATGATGATCAAAATATAGGTCATGCGGATTTTAGATGCATTTTTTTCTCTTCTATAAAACTGCAAATCTTCTTCTATGAAATTGTATTATGGTTTTATGACACATCATCTCATGCATTTCAATTATTTCCTGTGTGCAAACTGCACTCAAAAATGGCGATGGTGGTGTGGTGATGATGTGATGATCACATAAACTTTTAATAGTTTGCTTGATTCCGTGAGAAATATGTAGCTCATCTTTCCTAAAATATGTCTGACGGTTTTCTATTTTATTGTGTAACAACAATGCAATAAAAATACATAAAAATTTGCAACTAGCTGGGTGGAGAAAAAGAATATATAAATGGATGTGCTGATGTTTATGTTGTTCTCGTTGTGGTTATTGTATAACTGCAAAAGACAGTTATTGATGTGCTGCTGCTGTTCACTGAATCTTTCTAGTCGAAATAAAAAAATATATTTTGGTGAGCTCTTGAAGTATTTTACCGGGTGGTTGACTAGAGATATGTTTATTTATCATGGTCATATGAATAATGGTCCACATCCTACAATAACAGACGGAGAAAGAGAAGATGTTACATATGAGGATGAAGATGACCATTACATTTTACCCCACTTGATTTCATTGAGAAAAGCAATTCTCGCATTTTTCCCATTAGACGTGTAACCTATAATGGCAATTTTTGCTCCGCGTAATGGTATGTTATAATATTATTATGGTCATGCGTAACCTACAGTCAACTCATCATTTTTTTCTTTCTTTTTCTCTAAACTTCTCCCAATGTGCAATGTCAAGTACCGTATTACAGGTTTTTTAGGTAAATGATGATGGAGCATGTGAGGAGGATGATTGCACTCTGTACTCTGTACAGATTGCCATCCATTTTGATAGGGTTATACAAACTATCTGTTATATATTTTGCTGCTAAGGTGGATGGACATATTGTGATTTTTTCTGTTATGATGATTTTGTTTCTTTTGTTTTTTCTGTAATAATATTTTAACAGTGCACTTTTGTCATTATTTTTGCCATTCCATTATTCTGATAGTTGGTAGTAGTAAACTACATAATACTTATAGTAGGCCAATATGTTATTGTGGTCATTTGAGAACGAAGACGATAAATATTTTTATGTGGAAAAGGAACAATGCTCCTGTGTTTGTGCTGCTGCGGCATCTCTTTTTGAGGCTATCCTTTCTTTTTTTACTTGTAGCCAAAAAGCATAAATACTACGATCGAAGCAATAAAAGATGAAAAATGAAAGATGAGTGTGTTCGCAAAAGATATTTGAGATGAACGGTGCACTTGCACTACTGCCATTCTTTAAATGTTGTGTATGTAATTACATATTATTGTTTATTTTGCTGAAAAGTTGGTAGATAAAATAAAGATATGGAACTGTATAGCACATCACATTTCACCTAGAATATTGGCTGTATGAACTGAATACATGATGCATTTGAAGTGCAGGGTGCAATAACACAATAAAAATGAAGGCCACCTAAATGACTTGATATATTTATGTTGGACGGAGCTCGTTAGGAGCAAACAAAACATTTTAATGAATGCCAATCATAAATTATTAATTGATGACATTGTTAGAGTACATTGTTGTAAAATTGTTACATAATGAAAACAGCACACAATATCTAAAGTCTTTGAATGTTTTTTACAACAGAATGTTATTAATTTGTCATTTTTTATATATTCCAGGGATTCGAGTATAACGAATGTCAACTTGGTATCGTGAACGACGTGAGTGGTCCCAATTCCAACTCAAACGGAGGAAGAACGACACCAGCCGCCCCGAAATCAACCAGACCCTGGCACGAATTCGGAAGACAGAGCGAAACTGACAAAATCCAAATTCCTAAACTGTAAGCACCTGAAATTTCAGCTTGCTTTTTGCCCAATACTTTTTAGATGTTTATAAAATGATTTTAATTGCTTGCGTGCCAGATTTTCAAATTACGGATTCCGTTACTATTTGGAATCTCCGATCTCAACCAGTCAACGAAGAGAAGACGATCGTATCACGTACATCAACAAAGGACAATTCTACGGCATCAGTTTGGAGTATGTCCCTGACACTGAGAAGCCGCTTAAGTCACAAACTGTCAAGGTAAGAACAAGACAAATTTTTAATATCATTCAGAGATTCATAATTCGCACATGCACACAAGTACGTATACATTTCTAAACTATCCTAAAGTACCTACCTATCAGTATTATTATTTTATTATATCTCCTGTGCCCTGTACTCACGATACGCTAATGTTTAAGTCATTCATTCTCTCCACTCGATTGACATTGATGAGAAGGGAAGTGGATTGGCTGAAAGAGAAGGTTGACTTGACTTGTCTTGTGATATGACGGCTGATGGACGAATAATACGGAATAGCTATATAGCTTATTAATCTTTCTTATTATTATGCGAATTTGTAAATAACTCTTTTATATTCATTAATTGTCATCAAAATGTAATGTGATATTTTATCATCGCATCAGCAAACTATACGCAATGTGGTCCTCCACTCACAAAAAAATATCGTGATATAATGTGACTTCATCAAATTATCCATCCTACATAATGATCATTAGCATTATGTATGATAATATGATTATAACATCAATCAATATTTTTACAAGTCAAATTATGAGTAAAGCAAAATAACAAAATATTGTTTCTGTTTGAGCAAACAAAACAGTTTTTTATAGTAGGATGGCCATGTTGCCTGAAAAGTGAATATTTATTATGAGGATAGAGGTGACGGTGACGATGACAAGATGGAACTACAGTCCATCAGACTAAAAAATCCTTCTAGTTGCATTTATTATATCAGCAACGGCAGCTTGATCGCAAAAAATGGTGATTTTGTGCCTTGAAGGAAGATGATGAAGAGAAGGAAATCGTGCACTTGTGCCTCACTTTTTCGTGATCAGCCTTGACTTGACTTCTCCATAAATGCAATACCACCTAGCAGACAAACTGCAAAAATATTATTATTATTATACCAGCATGAATGAACTCTACACTTTTAAAAGAAAAGAAAAAATTGAAATCAACGCTGAAAATAATGGATAGAGGAAAAGTCATGATGGTCAGCTCAAGCAGATTTTTTTTCTGGTGGAAAAAATATTAAGCTCTGACTTTTGTGGCAATAATAATGTATTGGTTCCCCGATAAGAATCATAATTTTCTTAATCTTTTTGCATGCTGTAGGTTTTTTATATTCTTGGTCCAAGATAAGCTCTTTTGTCTGCTCTGCTCTCTGTATTTGTGTGTTGTTTTGTGTATACAAATGTTTTGATAGGAGGATCTCGACTCATCGTTTACACGAGATGAGTGATTGGACACGAGTACACGAGCTTTACGACAACAACAGCAAAAAACATCTTGTACATGAGCAATAATAATTTAAAGAAACACAACAACATGTGCATGCAAAAATCTTTAAATCTAACTAAACCTTTGCAATTTTCTTCCCAAAAATATTAGGAAAGATTGTGTTGATGATGATGGGATGAGGATGATGCAAAGACCATTTAGCACTTGTTCAGTGTCAGAAACAGAGTGTGTGCTCAATCATCCTCGTTCCTCATCATCATATTCGTTTCTCTATGTCTGTGTCTACGTATGTTCATCGGACCATTTTTATTTATTTATTTATTCAGTTGTATTTACGAGTAGACAAAGTGATGGTAGTAGGAGTGGGTGGGAGTTGCCTCTCTTTTAATTTCAAACGACAATTTCAATTTGAGTAGATTTTTTTTTCTTTATATTCGTCAACAGTCTTGGGTTGAGTCTGACTTATTTTTGCAGAGGTTTATAATTTGTATCCTCATTTTGATTTTGATAAAGATTTTATAGGGAGAAGAAAAATAAAACTGAATGCCAAGCCTTTTTATGTTTTTGTTTTATGCTAATTTATGAGATGGAAGAATGTAATAAGGTACATACATATGTGTACGGAATATAAAAATACAGAAAAAGGTATAACACAGGTACATTTTAATCTCTGGAAATAATTTATTTCTCAAGTTGAGAATAAAAGAGGAATCAAGAGAGGAATGAGTGTCTCTGACGAAGACGAATAATGGTAATAAAATGAAGGTCACGGTCGTTTATTATTTTTACGTTTTTGTAAATATCCACCTTTATGGAAGAATAACGACGATGATGAAGATGACGATATGTGTAGTTTAAAGTATATAAATGGATGAATATATTCAGTTAAGTAATATATTTTGCAGATAAAAAATGTTATTACTATTTATTATCAAGATTTGAGAATGTATACTTTTCTGGGTAGGATAAATACAAGGGAAAAACATAACGTAATCACTTCCATTTCCTACCTGTTCATGAACGTAATACGTAATATGTAGTGATAGAGAGGGAGTCCGGAGATGATTTAAAAATAAGATGCTTTTGTTTTGTAATTTACACTTTATACAATATCTTCAGTTTGTGCACTTCTTTTGGAAAGATACCCAAAAAAGAGAAGTCATGAGTCAGTCTGTTCAATTGTGAGTGGTGAGATATTTTGTGTCTTATCGGAACTCTTGATCAGTAATAGTGCAAGGGTTTGCTGAGGTAAAAATAACAGACAATATCACCACCACACAACTGGTTTCGTTCCCATTATTCCTCTACACCTTCTTTGACCAAACTGGAGTATGAGTATCGTTTCCATTTATTGTGCTTTTGTTTCTATTGCTGGAGAATCATTGTAAAGCGGGTGGAGGAGAAGAATGGATTTGAAAGAAAGATTCATTATTGTTATTTCTTATTACCACATTACTACTCCTACTTTTTATTGCTGAGGAGTATACATACCAGACAGGTATATATGTGGGTTTCTTAAATGACTCGTTAAATCCTTTCGTAGTCCCTTTTGTCCATTTTACTCATAATATTGTCATCGTCAAACATGTAAGAATAGAATGGGATTGTTTTTCTAGCTTTTCAAACGACAAAAAACAAAAAGATGATGAAAAAGACAATAAAAAGTTTTAAAAGTTCGGAGAGAGAGCAATATAGGCCAACTGAACGTGAACTTGTCGTAAAAAGTCAGAAGGGTTATTACCCAAATGGAATAGTAGTTACGTAGATGGTCTAAACACGACAATGAAAATTCGACTGAATTCCGTCTGCTTCCTTCTTATTTCTCAGCTGCTCCCTTTCGAGGCAGAAAGATAAGAATAGCTAACCAGAGCTTCTTTCATCTTCTTTCTCACGCTTCCGACTTTTTTTTATTGAGAAAATAAAATATGTTTCAATTTTTTGAGCTCCTCGTTGAGCTTTTCTTGGACGGTCTCACGAAAATAGCTATGATGTGGGCTACACTTAAAAGATTTTCGTGAATGGTACATAGGTATCTTCTTAAGTTTTGGTCTTGGTCTAACAAAATCAGATCCGTTAACAGAGAAGCTAAGAAAATGAAAATTACTGTTTTTGGAGTGGATATAGGTGATAATAGTGTTGGGGGAAATAGTAATGTGGAATAATGTTATGGTATTGTTTCAAAATTTGTGTACATTGCTGGGAATGAGGGAGGGGGTGAAACAAAAAAGTCAAGAAGTAAACTTGAGCTCACTTACTAAGACCAAGGGCGAGACAAAAATATGAGAGATGCTTTTAATTTATATCACCCGATGGACAAAGTAATGGATAACAGTGCATGAAAGTGTGTGAGTGTGTGAGACAATGGTATCATCTCACTCATCCTTTTTTACCTTTTGTATTGAAATCGAATACATATTACATGCATGATCTTTTTAAAAAAAAAAACATAATACAAAATTAGACAATTTTAAGCAAAACCCAAATAAAGAAACCCCTTTCAAATGAAACGACTTAAATTGTAAACATCGAATGGTTCTCACCTTCTCTCTACTTTAACTTGTTAATAAATTTATATAAATATATAAATAAAATTTCTTCAATATTATGTTAAGTTATATATTATGTAAGTCGTGCCATGTAGCATTGCCAAACAAGTCAAGTCTCATATCATGTCACCACCAGTCACCATCATCATCACTCTTGTCATCAAACATCATTTTCGTCACTGCCGAGTATCTCCTGTCGCCAATCATTTTATTTCAATTTCCGTCATTCAACTTCGTAGTAGGGAATGTAATACAAGATAATCATTTTTACAAAAAATGGAATTATTATTTTTAATGTCATGATTATTTGGTAACAAATTATGAGTTTCATTTCTTCAAATTCAAACAAACAAGCAATTATAGTTGAACAAGCAGCAATAACACTGTTTTTCTAACTTCTGCTAATAAAGCCAATTAGATTTTTTCATGCTTATTTATTACAGTCATTACCTTCGTTCGTGAAGAAAAGTAGTAAAATATTGTCTTGTTCTTTAGTCATGTCCTAAAAATACTTTAATAAAATCATTATTATAATATAAGACACTGATAATAATTGCTCTATAACACCAAAATCCTCAAACTTTAAATGGAAAAATACCATTAGTGTAGTCAGTCTGCCTATTAGATTATCTACTATCAAATCAATCTTTCAGTTTTCACCAACGCGAATATAAATTCAATAATAATTTAATATTTTTTGTTTGCACCCATGATTTATTTTACACACTGGCTGACTGACACCACCTATTATACTATTAATATTACGTTATTGCCTATTGGCACTAAAGGGAATTATAAGTTAATGATGATCATGTCGGTAATAATGTTTGAATTGAGAAGAAGAAGATAATTAAATATTCTGCTCACGATGATTAGCACCTGAGCAAAGTATGCAAACGAGAAGAAAGAGATAGACGCGTAGACAGACATCCTCATCTTATATCTCATCTAAGCAAAGCAACCCTTTTCAATTGTTATTTTTTCTATGTGGCTGATTTGGTGAGCACTTCCTCATTGCCACTATCGCCACACCACACCAATAACTACCATCTTCTTTGTAGAATACATATTGCTAATCACGATGATATGATGATGATGATGCGATGTGACGAGAAAAGGTAAAAATAATAATGATAATGGTAAACGGTACAGTGATCAGCTCATGAAGACTTTGTTTTAATGGCTGCTACTTTTTGGTGGATCAATAACAATAATTCACTTGACAGCTTTGTACGCAGATTACTTATAGCAATCCCCAAATCACCATTATCATTTTATTCTGTTTGCTGTAATCATCATCATTGCATTCCTTCATGCATGTTCGACTATACTGAATTCACAGATCGTCACAAAATAACCAATTTTTTGGCTGGATACATGTCAACACAGTCATGAGATGATGTTGATGATGATGAATAAGTGACCCGGAATTAAAAAGTGATTTTTCTTTTCGTCTGTACGATGCAATTAATTACGCCAACAAATCATTCGAAATGAATGAGAAAATTGAATGAATAATGGTAAAGTGGATAATAAATTAATGAATAGTGTGCACCCAAACAGCAATAATAATAAAACTTTTGGATGACACATTTTTTATATTTTTATTCTCTTTAAAAAGACAATAGGCACACTGAGAGATAGAGGGAGATGAAAACTTGTTGGCGTAGTATGGTAGCCCAGTGTCTTGTTCTTTTGGTAAAAATTACTTTAAATAAAAGACATATATGGTTTTGTATTAATTTCATTAAAAAATTAAAGTAGTAGCATTGATGTCAAAGTGGTAGCATGCCTTGTTGTTGGCTAGCACAATTGAAATAGTAGGTAAATTTAATTGCATTCCGATCTGTAAAAAGAAGTTGCATGTAAGGTGAATCCCTTTAAAAGAGATAGATGAAGATGCAAGATAAGAAGAAGCACTACAGCCTTCCTTCTTTTTCGTTATGAGAATGATATGACGACTCTGCTCTGTGTACACGTAAAATGATAGTTGATAGTAGGATTGTTTATGACCGATTGAAAAATTCTCCGATTGTCTTATTTTATTGTACTGTTGAATGCTTGTATTGGTTTTTTTACTTGATCGAAACAAAGTTGCATGAAATGTTTGAGCTTTTAAGAGAATGAAAGACAATAAATTGGATGCTGAGGAATGTCATCTTGCTACTTAGCACTGAATCATTCACGTCATTGGATTTGTCAAGAGAGAATTAGGGATTTTTTTATATACCTACTTGTTGTATATTGAGTAAAATATATTATGTGAACCGATGACTGACTTTTATAGAAAAGGATTACATTTAGCTTAACAGCAGCTTATACGCATTTTTTAAAAAGGTTTAAGAAGGATTTTCTCTAATAGGCAGGCTGAGAGTGTGTGAAGGGATTATAAGAAGGGAAGTTGAAGCAACGACGAATGTAATAATGAAACATTATGTTATGTTGTTAACTGACTTGACTTATTGTTGCCTGTCAAGACTAAAGTCAGCAAAACATTTATTTAGTTTTCTCTTGTTTTCCTGTCAATTGTGTTTGGGAGTATACTTGAGCAATGTGTGAATTTATAATGTTGTTCTATGGCCATTTGAAATAATTTATAATAATATATAATTTTTGTTTGTGATTATTGTTTTTGCAGTCTGTGGTGATGCTAGTGTTCCGTGAAGAGAAAAGTCCTGAAGACGAGACGAAAGCGTGGCAGTTTTGGCATTCGAGACAGCACTCTGTAAAACAAAGGATACTCGATGCTGGTGAGTCAACAAAAACACGATCTCTATCTCTGCTTTTCCCAATAATTTATTTTTTAAGTAGATGCTTTTAAAAGTATGTTTGGGTTTTTTGTGAAAAATCAATTGTTTTTGTTTTGAAGAATGGGGTGAGCATTTAATGTGGGACATGAGACATGATAGGTTGAAAAGTACATGTTTGTTGGTTGTGTGGTGGTGACGCGGTGACTTTTTGTGAACCCAAAGAACCGTCCCCTTCTTTTTTTATCCAATTCACCTGTTTTATTTTTCTCCTCCCAAGAAATAATCAAAAGTGCTCTATATATTATTCCACACGATTTTTTCAAAAAAAAAGAAAACATTTTTTTCACCATCAACCCGATGATTTGCTCTGTTATTATCATTATTATGATCGGCAGTATTACATGAGAATGATAATGCGAAAAGCACGTTATTGTCACAGATTCCCTTTTTCACATAAAAAAATAACTAAAACCTCCAAAAAATGACTACAATCAACATAATAAGGTTATCACGACCAGCATAATATCATGATCATCATGATTATTTTCATGTAGTGCTTATATCCTCAATCCTTCTTTGTCTTAATCGTAAAAGCAGTATGAGATGATTGCTCTGCAAACATACTAACATCACATCTCACACAGTATCAGTACAAAAATGGACCATTTGTTACCGTTGCAAAAGCAGAAATAGCTATATAGCATGTACTAGAACAGTAGTGGACATGATAATAGCGTGCCATAATATTTTGCTGGGTACAAACTACCATAATAATAATAATAATAAAAAGTAGCAGCATCAACAACAACACTGATTATTATTGCCTTTGCAACAGCACATAGATGATGAAGGCATGTTCTTTGACACGACGTGCATCATAGTTCATTGGAGATACACAGACGATCATCCTCTTTTTTTCTTCAATCCTTTCCTATGCATATCATTTTTGCACCTGGGCTATTGCAAAAAAAATTGGAGAATATTGTAAAGTGTAGTTTGTTGTAATATCGTATGCAAGATTGGTGATGTTGGATGATGTGATGTAATAATGGTCAAGTGGGTCTCTGAAAAATATAGAGGGATGCATTTACAGTTGCTTTTGCTTCTCTTCTTCTGGCTGACCACAAGAACGACTACTGCCATTATGATTATTATTGCTACTACCGTATAGAGAAAAGGACTCTTCTCCACCACTGCTGTTCGGTTGAATATATTGCCACCGAATAGTAGTGATTTCTGGCTGGGTTCATTCACCTGTTGAACTTGTTCCCCAAAAACAGAAAAAGATGAACATGCTGTATAGATAGAAGGAGAAAAACAGAATGCAGGAGTAAAGAAGAGAGACAGGAGAGATGTGATACTGATGAGCAGAGAAAATCAAAACTGCTTGGCTTCTGCGCTTTTTGTCGTGTAATGGCACACTAGAAAACAGATACATTGCGCATACCTGTCCGTCTCTTTTTTGAAAGGAGAGAATACCTTTAATATCAGTTTTTACCTTTCATTATTTCATTTCACGTTGTTATTCTGTCTGCATAATATCAGTTATGATGATGATGACTGTGCGATGTGATACATCAAATTCATAAAGATAGAGATGTGATGTGGGATTTTTTTTTGCAGTAACACTAATTCTGTAAGTGAAAAAGAAAGAACCGCTATTTTACATGACTGACTGACTGACTGCGCTATTATTTTTTCTTATTATTACTGTCATTAGTAGAAATTCTCTGCAAATTTTACAACACAACTACTGCACATTATATATATAGTATTTTCTGAGGAAAATTGACATTTTCTTATGATTCATAAATGTACTGCCTATACAGTACATATATATATATATGCCCCGATAGTTTTGATGACACTGATACAGAAATTGTATACAATTATTTATTTTTGCCCAGTATTATGGTCATTCTGATATTACACGAGTTTAGTTTTTCAGTAAAATAAAAGTAGATCAAAACCGACCTTCCCTTAGTTGACGTCATCTTGGTTTTAATAAATTTTAGAAACAAAAAATGATGATGTGTTATTGTGCCATTTTATTAGAGAAGCACAGCATGTTTCTTCCCACATACAACCATGATTCACCAACCCAAAACTATGAAAGAAACAGAAGCTACTGCAAATGTCAAAACATATTCTACTTCTCTTCTCAGAGAGACTTTGTTATTTTTGTTATTATGCCTTTCTTCGTTTCAAAGGTTATTATTGGAATCATTTATTGAAAGATAGTTTATCGTTTAAAATTCCTTTCTGACATTGTCGACGTCTCTCGTCTCTCTCTGTCGTTTTCTCTATCGTCTTTCATGATATTTCGTGTAAAGATGAATATTCTGTATAGATACATATTTTATACTAATTTGGATAGGAAGGAAAAGGAGGAAAAAGGGGGCTATTATTTCTCTCCGTCATTATTATTATTATTATTACTCCTATCATTAAATATAAACAGCACATATACACTCTGTCTAAGGCTACTACCGTCGTCTCTTCTTCATGAGCATCCCCATCATCATCAAAGATCGTCGTCGTCGTCGTCATTGTATTTTTTTCTGCTCGTCAAAATAATCCTCCTTTTTATATCCCACGTAATAAACATCCTCCACCATCAACCATCACCGATCCATCCATCGATCCAATGGAATTCACTGGTCAATCTAATAGCCATCATCGTCAGCAGCATCAGTATCGGAATGATGAGAGATGAAGGAGAAATGATGATGGTTAATGGTCAGCAGCAATAACAGCAGCAAAGATCGATCCTATTATTCCATCCAACTCTTCTTCGTTTTTTGATACCGTGTACCCAGGCAGTAAACTGTATTTTTTTACAAAAAGGAATTTACTTTTCGTATCTCTTGTCTCATCATCATCAACAACATCAACAATAACAACAACGGCAATTTTCCGCGAACAGAATATCAATGAGGTTTCGATAGTTAAATACATAGTTGCTATCGTCCAATAATAAGAATACAAGATAGTGGCACACATGCAATGTTGGTGGACGAACATATCATAAGATGGTCACAGCATTATCATCAGCGCTTGGGTCTCAAAAGAAGAGATTAGATTTTTCTTTGGTGGATTCCTAAAAGACTTTGCTTTCTGCTATTAGTGATGAGGTTGAAGAAGACGAAAAAAGTAGCAAAAGAAAAAAAGAAGACATGCCATCATGTCAGGATGTATGCATGCACAAAGTGTGTGTATTGAGCCGATAATATTTAAAGTAGTTTTAAACATTTTTATAGCCTAGAGGACATGAATGCCCCTGTTTAACTTTAATAGCCTTTTTATTCCGTACCTTCTTAGGTACATGTGTACCTATATGTTTTCAAGCGTCGAGATTGTTTATTAGTCTATCGTCTATCATTTTTAATGTGCATTAGTAAAAAAAGTAATCTAAATACGTGCATTTTTTCGTATTTTAAATATAATTTTTATTTAATGAGTAGCGATTTATTATCTATGCACGACAATAAAATAACAGTTTTTACCTTGAGGGAATCGAATGGGTGGACTTTTTTGTGATGATGAAATGATGGCGTTTTAATGTTAAATCTGTGAATCCGCAACAGAGAGCAGTGTTTAGCTAAAAAAAATTATAATTGTACTATCTGAATGATGAGCTTTTTTAAATAAAAATGACAAGACTTAAATTATTCTGAATCTTCTTTTTAAATGACAAGCTAAAAGGCACTACGTACGTCTATTTTTTAAAGCAACAATAGCTTTATGGTGTCTATAAACCAATAAACAATTTTCCTGATCGTGAATCCTATTGGCTGTTTGTTTTGTCGCTGATGTTTGTGAAGAAGCCCCTTCCTCTTTTATATTCGTGGACACAATGGACGATTTTTTACGACTCCCAGCTGCAAACATGATTATTAATAGGTTCATTGGAGGAACATTTGTGCTAGAAAAGAGGAGTCTGAAAACTATTATGGTTGGCTATGGTTTTTACTATTATGCACTACATAATAGGCAGTTTAAGTGTTGGCTGTACCAAGAAAATAGAGATTGATTCTCTCTCAGCAGTAGACTCAAAAGAAGGAACGACAACAATAGATGAAGATGAGATGGCAAAAAATACAGAGTCACGGTTGAGTAATGGGTATAGCGAATGAGAGCTCGGCTCGTAGAAGATGTGAAATGAAGAAGAAAAGACCAAGAAAAGACATACTGCTCATCTTTCAAAAAAGTGATAAAGCGACATGGGATGAATAACAAATAGGAAGATTGAAAATGGATGGATGGATGTATAGAGAACTTCTTGGAGAGATGACAAGTTTTGTACTCGTCTGCTTTTCCATCTATTTACGATTTCCATCCCCGAGTTCCATATTTTAAAATGACACGATTGAATAATTCCTTTTAGCCTTGTGGATACGTATGAGAACTTATTTTGCAGAAGTTTGTCATAATTATTAGCTCCAAAAACATTAAAACAAGCCATGTTGGCAATTTTGTTTCATAAAGTATTTCAATTGAATCAAGGAAAACTACATAGCAGTAAAACAATTGTATCAGACAAAGAGAAAAGCCCTTTATATTTATTTATTGTTTTTATCTTCCATAAACCGAGTTTTTTTCTGTTAAGATTTCCTTTATTTTTTATCAGTTGATAAAATCAAACTGAGACACACTCAACGAACCGTAAAAATATCCTGTTAAAAGTCATTAAATGTCAGGAACAAAGTCTCTGTCTGGCATTTATACAAGAATTTTTTCCCTTTGATTTAATACTACACATAATACACAAGGCAGCAATGATATACGATATACATGAATACTCTTCTTTAACTATGTTCGATTTTAGAATTTTAACATTTTAATGACTTCTTTTTTCGCATTTATAGTTATTCCATAAATACCTTTACATACATACAAACTTTGTATCATCTTTTCTTATACTATTTTCATTTATTTATTTACTTTTAAACAAAAGCAGCAACAATTTTTCTCCTCGTAAAATTAAAAGAAAAAAGAAAGAGAATTATAATCATCACTATATCCTTGTCGTCATCATGATCGTCTTTTAGTTTGTTATGTGTATACTGTAATGACTACGATGGTGTTATGTGTTTACTTACAATTTCTTTTTGTTATCACTCGTACAAATCTTCAAGACTTTTATTCATTTTTATATTCTCTCAGCAGCTCTTTTTATTCTCTCTATGTATCCAACTATCCAGAAGAAAACTCTTTCGAAAAAAAAAACATTATTTTTGTTTTATGTGTGTACGTGTCCGCCGACACTAATACCTGTCTGTCTAGGACCTGAGCCTTTGAGTGTTAGGATGTGGTATGCTATAATATTATGATGTGGTGATGTACGTATACGAGCTATTATAGAAATTGTAGAAGAAAACAATGTCGATCATCATGGGAAATGGGAAGAAGGCAAGAGAAGCATTTTCCCTTCTTTCTTATTCCGAAAATGCCATTTCTTCAATAATACACTTTTTCCTGACGGTGATGATGATACTGTGATAAAAACGTATTATTGCAAGGTGTATGAAAAATAAATAGATGGGTGATGTGTGTATTCATTTTTTTATATCTGTGAATGATCAAAGTACGATGCAACGTAACAATAGTGCAATTGATATGATAGCAAACGACTTTACTTACATACATTTGCCTTAGCCAAGTATCATGTTTCCAATTTGAGAATTCTTCGTTTCTCTTCTCCGATTTTCATGAGGATGATGAATACAATGTCCAAGTCAGTCTTGTTAGATATTACGTGTTTGATGATACAGTTTGCTTGGTGTGATGCTATCTATTTTATAGTTGTGCGCGAGTGAGCTATTATATTTTTCCTTTTCTCTATTGACTTGTTTTCTTTTGTTGTTTGTGATGCAATAATGATAAATACCTACACCATAGATAGTGCAGTGCATACAAAAAAACATTTCCTCTCATATTTCATATTTATTGTGTAAATAAATACACGTAAATAGCTAGTATATATTGTATTGTATCATGAATCATAAGCAAACTTGACTTCCTTTTTGAGGTTTTCTGTAGGGAATGTGTTTTCGCTTCTCCTGAAACACCGAGAGTGACTCGTCGTACGTGTTTTACAGGGAATTGGACCGGAGGAGATTCTTATCAGAATTATTAGATGATGAGGAGGATATATTTTTTCTGTGAAAATGAAAATTGCCAGTGTGTGTAGCAAACCGACACCGACAATTCTACACATTATTTGGTTGGCCTCTTTTTCCTCCAATCCAAGTTCATAGGTATTCGCCTTGAGAAAATAAAGTGGGAGGAGATGGCAGAATACAAAATTAGAAATGCATTTCTCTGTAGATATAAGAAGAAGTGCATTACATATTATTGTACAGATACAGAGGGGAATTGGATGAGAGAAAAATGTGTTTTCTCATCTTCAATAAAGGCAATTAGTTCTTTATTACTTGCACATATTATACCAATATTCCATCTTGGCTGAGCTGACGACACGCGGGTAGTTATAATTAATGAAAATTTTATGAGATGCAATTAAATAATATGGTCATTATAAAGAGGATGAGAGGGGACGATGATTTGAAACATGAGAAGAGACTCTTGAGGTGAAAGTCTGTGAGCACATAAAACGAGCAAAAAAATAATTATAATTATTCCTTTTTATTTTTGTTAATTCATTTTTTTCGTCCAGAGAGATTTCCACGTAGGTAGACTGTAAAAACAATTAAATTTTGCTACTCATTCCTGACGCAATATATTTAGTAAACAACAACAGCCACAGCACAATGTTCCACTCACTCGTGAACACCATTTCGTTTTGCCTGTTGCTGTTGTAATGTGGGGAACGTGACTTTGATACAATTAGATAGTCTGCTTGTTTTCCTCTCTTCATCGTAATCATCGTCATCGTGTGCATTTTTATAACAAAATGAATGCAAATATACATACATTCTGAAACGCAACAGCATCGGCAAAAGCAATAAAAAGATGAAGAGATGATTTTTTCATGGAGCAAAAATCCACAAATTCTCATAATACTCAACACAATTCCATATATTCCATGTTACAGCAAAAAAAAGCTTCATCGTGCCATTCGAGTCATCTGCCGCTCATCCTCCTCCCCCTTCTCTCAAGAGTTCGTTACAATAATTAATTCAGCAGCAAAAGTTCTTAGTCGTGAGCAGTGGGCATTGGTGCCCGAAAGAACATTTTCAAATAGAGTCAAGCGTTTCCCTTTGACTTCGCCCTTTTGAAATTGCGTCTTCTTTTTGATGACCTTTCTGTGGCTTCTTGTAGCTGTAAAAAGTGGGAAATTTTCAAATTAACTACACCACACCATATTCTCTTTTTTTTCTGGTAGCATGGCTCACTGATTACAAATTTTTGTGGCATTTTTATTTTTACCATAGAATAGTCAGATAAGTACTACGACAAAAGTGGATAGGGAAAATATAAGAAAATATATAAGACGCTTTATATCCGTTATATTTAGGGTCTGAAGATATTGATGGGATATGGAATGTGGTTGTATAATCATGATCGTTGATCGTCGTGAGATAAAATTATTTAATATGAATAATTTTTAATAGCCTCTTTTGTATTCATCAGAGCAGCAAAGGAATGGAGTGATCGACATGAAGTAAAAACATTAGCAAAATAATGGCTTCCGATCTCACTATTCTTTGTTGCCTTCTCCGCCATCGTAATATATCTTTTAATGATTATAGACGCATAGACACACCACCACATCACATTTTATTTTATTACCTTTGTGAGAAATGCATCTTCACAGTGCACCATGTGTTTACTACGTCAACTCATTTTTTATCCTGCTCAAGGTGATGGAAATCAATGATTAAATGGATTGTATTTTGCATCGATTCGAAAAATAACGATAAAAATGTATGTACCTTCCATCATATCGCTCATTTGCAATAAAAAAGAAAACATGCATGCACACATTTTTTCCTTCCAGACAGGGCTTCAGGCAGTGAAATAATTGCTGGGAGCATGGAACAGAAAAACAAGAGAGAAAAATGTTAATTTTCCTTTTTCATCAAATCACCACTACCACCAACTGACTGAACATTTTTACTTTTTAAGAGATGCGATTTTTATTGATATTCTCATCAGACTGTGTCGGCACGATTAAATGCTACAAACGAATAACTTTTAATTTAATAATTTAATGTAGATATAAACATTTTTGGGAGTTTAGCTAAAAATATGTTTTATTGTCTCTGTTATTTCCAGATACGAAGAACAGCGTTGGTCTTGTCGGTTGCATAGAAGAAGTCGCTCACAATGCCATAGCCGTCTACTGGAATCCACTTGAGAGCTCCGCAAAGGTAAGAACAAAAGTATCAACAGGATCGTAATCGTAAAAAATCATAACGCATGCGCTATAATTATATTTTAAAGATGGGAATGAATGTAAAATATAGAGTATAATGTGAAGTACATAGCTCCAAATTAAATTACGCCATTAACTTAATTATATGGATGTTTTGTGTGTGTGAGGGATGGGATTATGGGGATCAGTGTCGTCCTAATAACAAGATAATGCTTATGTATTATGTGATGTGCTTTTCGTTGTTGCGCAATTTTCATTCTTGCTGAAAGACCCCTTTTCTTAGTCATCACCTATAACTTATTTTATAATAGGATAATTTAACAATGCTTATGATATACGATATACCAACGTATTATCATATTATTGTTAATTTTTACAATTTAGGTATTAAATATCAAACTTTTGTTTTTGTTTGTTTGTGAGAAGAACTGATTTTTACATTTCTGTGATGCATGGAAAAAAGCGCCATTTTATTAATTCGAAAGTTTCATAGTAGTTGGTCTAATTAAAGCGAAAAGGAAGCTGTTACTCGAACTTGAGAACAAATTGAAATTTATTGTTTTTCTCTGGTAGCAGGAAAAGCAAGACATGGAACATTATGTTATCTTATCTTAACACATTTATTTAATGAAACGGAGGACGATCATCATGAAAAAGCAGCGTGAAATTTAATAACTTTTTGTGTTTATTATTATCATTAACTCTCAAGTTTGATGATGTATCGTGCATATGGCAGGCTGACCACTACTACTAACTACTAACCAGTGGTCATATTAGATGTAACAAAAGCAGAGCACATCAAGTAACAAAAACCCCTGCTGGAAAAATTGGTAATAAGAGTCAAAAGAGCCCTTTTTCTTTTCCTCTCTGTCCAGTCAGCCAGTCATAATAATAGTGATGTCCAGTTGAGCAAAACTTGTATACATAATATTTCATTATTCCACAACACTAATTTGATATGACGGGCCAGTCAACAGAAGCTGTTGACTGCTGGCCGGCTACAAAAAAGAAATAGTTTAAGTTTTGATGGAATCATGGATGCATAGCTGCTGCAAATAAAAAAGAGTACATATTTTTTATTTTTGTGCACATCATCATCCTCATCACAATGATTGCTGAGTTCTTCTCTGCAATGTGGTCATTACCATTTGATTATGATGAAGAAGAAACAGAAATAATAGGGATGGTAATAAATATAGGTAGATGTTTTTATAGTAGTGGTGGTGGTAATGAAAGTAAAAGGACTCTCATTATTGCTCTGCCATTGTAAATTCAATCCGTTTTCCCTGAAGCCTCTCTTGGCATTCTCGTTTATGTGCATATTATTCAACGTTTCATTTCTCAGAAAAACATGGATAGAGAGAGAGAGATTTGGATGGAAAATGAAAAGATGAATAATGTGTGTGTAAAGTAACATTCTATTTATTTATATGTAATGGTAATGCTACAAGTAAAGCAACTGAGAGAAATTGTAAATGAGCGGAAACTGAGGAGACGTGAGATGATTTTACAAGCAGTTTGTAGAATGACTGGTGGTGTTAGTGTCTATTTGTCGAGTATGGGAAATCGAAAAGTGTAAAGCAAAAGGCATTTAATTCTCAAGGTAGATTTGGTGGGATGATGATGATGCCTTCTGGTCTGATAGAAAAAATTAAAGAAAGGTCGACTGGTCAAACTAAAAATGAGTGAATATCTAGCTAAAGAATTGGAGATCATGAAGGGTTGAGTTTTTGTTAGGGTTTACTCGTCCAGTGGAAATGTCAATACATATAAGACGTTTCCAGCAGATGGTCAACTGACACAATTTGATCCCATCCCATCACGTATTGTGTGTACGTGTATTCATCGTTCCAGAATATTTTTTGACACAGATGTGTTTCCGCTCTTTTAGTAATATCCATTGCGTGCTCAAAATTGTAGCAAAATCTAGGAGGTATAAATCTATTTCAAAAGTTGCTTACCTTTTCATTAATGGACCACGTGTGTTTTTTCAATATTTCAGATCAACGTCGCAGTACAATGTCTCAGCACAGATTTCAGCAGTCAAAAAGGAGTAAAGGGACTTCCGCTCCACCTACAAATTGACACGTACGACGAGTTCCGTGACCCCAACTGTCCTATCGTGCATCGTGGATACTGCCAAATCAAAGTCTTCTGTGATAAAGTAAGCACCAATCAATTACCCTGCTCACCCACGCACATGAACTCTCATCCTCTCAGAACTGTAACTTTTCTTTCAAACATGCTGCCATAGGCTTCAAATTAATGAATGAAAAACAATGCACCTCCACAAAAAGCTACCAACAAACACAATATGGACAAATAATAGACAACTATTACAAAACTATTAGCTATAAACCAATTTAAGAGAAAAGTCAACAGCATCGTTTCATTTTACTATACTCACTCACTTGATGAAGATAATGATAAATGATAAAGTGGAGTAGACTATGATAATGATAATATACCTAGTAAAATAACCATCCAAAAGAGAACCACCGCCCTCGCCCATCTTCATATTCAGTTAGGGTTAAATACACCTTCTCCATTTCACATCCTTTTTAAGTCAGCTCAAAAATATTCAAAGTAAATCCCAACATCTCCCTATCTTTTTGTGAGTTATTGATTTGTAAACAGGAGTAATCATTTCCTCTTCAACATATGTATATGCACATTCTGCCTATTATCATAAACGTGATTACTGCCATTATAAAAATGAAGAGAACTTAGCCTGCTACCTGAACCTGAGCTCATGATGAATATGTACATAGGTAGCTATAATATAGCATTTTATCCTCTTATTCTTCTTCATCGTCATATATTTCTTTGTGGAAAGCCCACGCAATGACGAGACAACACCAAAAAACGAGATTTTAATGAGTCGTACACACCATTCTTGTTGAGCACATAGAGCACTGCTTGTACTACCGACAATGAAAATCAAATCCGAATCCCTTGTTTCTCTCTCAGATCTGCTTTAAATCTGTTTCTTTTGGTCTGTTTCAATTTTAAAGCTCATATCGTCATTTCCCAAACAACAGAGAACAGAGAACCACACTCGCCGAGGCTTGCCAAGTTTGGAAGTGTGTGGTAGTGGTCTGTGCTAAAATAGAGATTAAAGCTTGTACTACATTATTTTCTGACGGACTGAGAGTGTGATACATATTTCCTTTTTGACAAGAAAAGGAACGAACAAACTCAGAGAAAAAAAAAGAGTAGCATAATATTTCGCTCACATGAAAGTATATGCGCATTGCACACACTGGCATATAGATCGAAATAATAAATATTGTAATAATCATAAAGTAGGTTTATAAAGGGATTCCTTAAATGGTCATCGAGAGAATCTACGACGATGAAGAAAATGATGTTCTTACGGAAAAGCCACCATATAATATCAATATACACATTTTGGAAGTATAAGATGACTTTGTGTGTTGTCCTTCTTAACTTTTCGAGGGAGAACGCCTTCTTTAACCACCCTCCAGTCAGTTTGGCGTTCCTTTTTGCATGCGATATCGAATTTCTTTTGAAAAAGGCGATGCGCGGTGCGATGGTGGTATGGTTTTATGGAGGTGGGTTGTTGTAGTGGTAGGTTCTCAGGTTACTTTATTGAGATAACAATTTGTACTGTAAAAGCAGCGGCGCTCAAAAAGATGCTCAGAAGAAGAGAACAAACAAGATGAAGTAGAAGAGGAGCGGTTCAAGTTGATTTGGAGGTGGTGGATAGCTCTAATATTGAAATTAGTACTGGTAGGTTCTTCTAATATGTTGATACGTATAAGGTGGTTGGATGGTAGTCTTAGGACAACAAAGTAACAACGTAAAAAGCTAAAAATGACTAATTGGATAATTCAATTAGAGAAGTTGCAAGATGATTTTTTATTTCATTTTGGATATATGCATAAATGAGTGTTCTGGTGCGGAGGAGAGGAGACCAAGTACAGGAGCTGACTGGATATGGGCTATATGGCTACTTTTTTACCAACTTTTTATGCAAATTAAGTAAAAAAGCAAAATAAGAGCCATCATTTTTTCCTTCATGCATCATCATGTACATAATTGACGAACACATTTTATAATTGAATGGGTCGGTTTGTACTTACAAATAACTGCTCCAAAGAGAAAAAATAGGAGATTTATAGAGAAAAAAGATGAAGACCATTCAAAAGGATTAATGACACCTGCTTGTCAGGTAGAAAAACGACAAACCATTAAAAATACCAATCAAATCACATTTTTCTGACAGAAGACAGACTTTAAGCTTAATGACGAAGATTTTTAAGGAGAAGAGAAGAAGAAAAGGCAAAAATCGAAGCGAAACGGATTATTATTGCGTAACGAGAAAAATCCATTTTTTTTCTCAAAGGGGCTTAATGTCATCGTGTCTACGAAAAAAATTCTTTGACAGGCATCACCGTCATCATCATGATCATCATTACGACAAAAGGCATCATTGGATTATCCTCATTACCCATACCTCAATACAATGTTTATAGAAGGGATAAATGAAAATCACTTACGTAGGATTGTGTCAGTGCCTGATTTTGGCTAAATGAATGGAAAAATTGTAAACGAAAATGGCTATGGGTATGCGTATTAACGTTTGAATTGCATGATGATCAACTTTGATTGCTATACGAGCAGCATCAAGCGAATGTCGTTGTTGTTTGGTTCCTCGGTCTTTTCTCTTGGTCACGCTCTTTCATTTTTCTCGACAAAACTTCTCTCAGTGTTGTGATTTTCATTGAGCACACAAGGAAATATTAAATTATTAATGTTAATAAAATCATGTTGATTATTATTATTGGATGAAATGGACTGTCTGTCTAGCTTGTCTATCTTCTCTCTGTTGTCTGTGTATGGATGAAAATCAAAAAAAATAAATGTTTTTTTGTCTTTTGTTCTGTTCTGTGAATATACATCTTACCTATTTTTTCTAAAAGAGTGAGTGTCATAAGCAAAACGCATCCCTGTAGGTCGTCCTCTTCTCCTCATCCACCTCACGGTTCTCTCTTTCTATTTTCTTCTGAAGGAAAAGAAGTGTGCTCTGCAGGGGTCCTTTAAAAACGCTCGCAAGTAAAAATCAGAATGAAAACATTTTGATAAAAAATACACTTTTTTCTTGAAACTTTGAATAGAAAAATCTTTAAGCCTCCAAAACAGTATGCTTTTCTTGCGAGTGAAAATTTACAGAATTGAAATGAAGCAGCAAAACTTTGACTCATTCAATTTTCTGTAATAATTTTTCGTAATAGCAATTCTAATATGTACTAAATAAAATTGTTGCTGCTCCGCTCATAATCTCCTGCCGGGTCATCTTCTTGATATTTGACATTTACTCGCCATCATCAGACCAAAAACCTTATGCAATGATCAACATCCACTCCACCACCGTCAGTTCCTTTTTTCTCTGAGTCTGTCCGTCACTTTTTTCGTAGTTTTCTTGAGATTTTAATTTTTTCTTGATCACGCTGATGATGATGAAGACAACGACAAGGGTAAACTAACTGAAGAAGCAAAAATACAAAAATAATTGCTATTAGTAAGCCATCATGTTCATGTTGATCAAGATGATATGAGGTTACTGGTTACTTACTGCTGCTGCTGCTGTTCTCTGTTGCGGTGCGGACGATGATGACGAAGATGATTGCGTTCTATTCTTTGTTGCTGTTTACATGATTTTTGTTCTGGTTTGCTTTTTTATGAGAAAACAATATTGAGAGAATTTTTGGTTTGAGAGCAGAGTAGCAGAGCTCTCTCTCTGTGTGCTCATATATGCATACCTTTTTTACATAAATACAATTTAGTTAGTTGAGAGAGAATGTAACACCGCAAAGGTCTTGTAAAATGTCAATCATTGTTGGCAGCTTAATTTCATACGGTTTAATAACAATAATAATAATGACAACACAACTCCAATGCAATAGGAACGTAGTAATCGAGGAGGAGAGAATTTGTATTAAAAAAGTAGAATGGCTATGATGCTTACTTATTTTCTTGGTGATCACATTTGATGGCTGGCTAATATACACTTTTATGAAATGAAAACCGACACAAGACTCAGTCGTCGTGAGTCAGAAAGGAAAAAAATCCCAAAAAGTAACATTATATTATTAACGTGATCGTTTTCATGCTGGTGTAGATGTTATGTTGCTGTAAATAAAATACTACATAGTTATTATTACGTATTAATAATAACAACATCAACTATCTCATGATGATGTTCATGATGTGAAGATGATGATTATGAAGAAGAAGTGACGACGAAAATGAAAAAAAAACAAAAGTCAAGAATGAGAATTGTACCCTTTTTATACTTTACTTCCACAACAATCAAAAAGAGTGCGGCAGCAATGAAACAGGGTCGTGCGCAACAATTAAAATAAGGCGGTGTGTGTGTGGAAGAAGGGAGTGTAGCTGCAGAGTTCTCTTTAGAGTGGGATAAAATTGCTGTTAAAAATTTGAATGTGTCGATGTAAATCGAAAATTTTTAAAAAATTTCCAGTCCTTTGCATATACTCTCATGATTGTTGGGTTTCAATTGCATGTTTGAAAAAAATATTGCAATGTGATTGTTGAGTACAATGAAAAGGTTGGTAGCATGAATGAGTATGTTTTTAAAATGTTAATAGCGATAATAACAGATTGATCATAGAAAAGCAACACAGTTGAAAAAACAAATGATGATTTGATGATGAGGTTTGAACTGAACGGTGGACTACTACATGTACATGTAATAATTATTTAAATATCAGATATGTAGTCAAAGTGAAGGAAACACGATGCTGGTAGTAGAATACTTTTAATTACAGTGTGTCATGCAACAATAGTAAGAAGCAACTGAGAAACTGAATGGTAGAGATGGACTTGATTTTTGGTGCTGGTGAGATAGTCATTTATAGTGAGATAGTCATAGTCATAGTCATCAACAAAAGAGCATTTGGCAAGTAGGAATTTTTCTTTTGAGTTTAGATTTCCCCCGAAATTTACAACAGTTTAGTGTGATGTGGTGTGGGGTTTTTTCATGAAAATAGTTTGATGATGGATATTCTCGAGCTTGTCTAGTAGCATGTGTGTTTAAAATTGGGTGTCTTTTCCTTTTCAAAAAAAATTGAAGGGTGCTGAGAGAAAGACGAGGGATGAGGAAAGACGCGCAGCCAAGCGGAAGTTGACGGCAACCGGGAGGAAGAAGATGGACGAGATGTATCACACGTCCTGCGAGAGGTCCGAGTTCTACGCGATGAGTGACCTTGCCAAACCACCCGTTCTATTTTCCCCTGCGGAGGACATTGATAAGGTAATAAATGAAGTGAACATTTCATACTTTTCAATCAAATTGCGTTTCCTTTTTTATAAGTTCTCTTGAATAATTTTTTTTCTTCATTTCCTACAGTTAAACCCCATGGAGTTGCACAGTTTCTACAATACACACTCCGAAGAGCACTCCAGGTAACATTCATTTAACAACTTGAAAAACAATTTCCTTCCACTTGTAGAAAATAGTTTTTACAAATTTAAATGTTTATTTAGAAACTGTGTAAATCAACTAACTTTTTTTCTTAGAAAGCAATGCTTTTTTAATAATTTTCTAGCTGTTTGTACAATTAAGCTTTACCTTTTGTGTCTTGTTTTTGCTCATATTAATTATCTTTCGTTAATATCTTTTTTTTCTTAAGGATTCTTTCGATTTGAAAATCACATTTTTCCTCTTCTTCTCTTTTCATTCGCTGCTTCATCCCTTTTATGCAGCTTTTACCTTTTCAATACAAAAGGCCAAAAACCAACCGGCAACTTTATGCATAGACCTACTGATTGTCAATTTGTTTTTTAATACAACATTTTCCCCACTCACTTTTGATAATTTGAAAACTAAAATTCATTCATTTCTCAGAGATAACCGTTTTCAAAATTAATTAAATAATGTAAATTAATTTATTCAAGTATAGTTTTTTTTTCTTCACAGCCACACACACCTATTTATAATTCAGTGGCAATTACCTTTTTTTCTTCCTGATCATTAAAATACTCACATCATAATTTTCAGTAATAGACAATAGCAAAGTTGATTAGTATATTTTTTGGTTTGGGGGTTGAGTGAGACTCATGCTTGCCAAAACGTCGTCATTTTTAGTATTATGGCCACTGGTCATTGTTCGTTTTGTAGACGCACACCTAGTTAGTTTTATTACCACCTTATTGTCTGATAGCTTTAGCTGATCGGATAAATTAGTGAGCTGCACACAAAAAACAACATGAGTAGAATAAAAAGCTGCTTTATTTGAATTTTCCTTGAGAAAAGGAAAAATAAATCAGCACAGCAATAATTTTTATTGTGTATTTTTATGATGATTATATCATTCTTATTGCAAATTTTTCCTTGTGTTTTTATTTATTTTTTGGCGTTTTTTAAGAGTACTTAATTAATTATTTAAAAATTAGTAGTTGTCTGTGCATTCGTGGACTTTTAAAAATAAAGTACATAATTAAAATTTATCTTAACGTTTTCCCCCAATTAAAATTTTTTCATTAAAAACCATATTTTCCCCGTGGAGCTCACTCGGCACTCGTCCAATTTGTATAATAAACTACCTATAAATATATTTATAAATTTTTCAACGCACACATACAAACGAAATTACTTAATTTTAAGGTTGTATATTTTTATATGATAATTTTAATATTTTGCTGTGAATATCAAGCCATAAATATCAATTTGTTTGTAGTTTGTACATTGTAAAAAAATACTATTTTATATTCTCTTACAAAAACCTTTTTTATTGGAAAAAAATACTTTTATAACTTTTTTTATTTAAAAAAGATTCAATCTTTTCAAACCATTTTTACAGTTTTTACCCTACATATTGATGAGATGATTGAGACTGAGCTCATCTTCCGCCATACTTGCTTCTCTGTCAACTGTAAAAATTATAATTCTCGTGCCTTAAATCTTCCCGAACAACAACAACGCAACGTGTTGCAAACATAGTTGCGTTCTTCCTCTTCTTCCCGCTGTGTGTTCTCTCGGATTTGCGACACAGCACACAAATGCACAGACAGACAGACAAACAAAATATACGATTGCTATACGAAGCAGAGAGTCAAACTTCTTTTTCCCCTCAAAAAATTAATCCTTTTTTACACAAACCAAAAATTCATACTACTACTATTACTTGCATGTCGTTTCTCCATTATAAGTAAAATAGCTCTTTATTATAATACTTGCCCCTGTTTTCTCCAACATCATTTTTAATCATAATTATTAATTAATAATATTATTGCCATACTATAATAATATATTTGTTAAATCTACACTTAAAAGCGCCAGAAAATTTGATTACACATTTACAATTTTTATTTTAAAATGCTCAAACTCAAACCAAAGCCGCAAATAATTTACTACTGTTTATCATTATTTTATTTTTATGATTTTATTTTTTATTCTGCTGAGATATTTACCTTTTCACATAAATACACAAGTTTTTTTTATAAATAACATTTATAGATTTAATTGACAAATTGAAACACATCACGCTAGAGCTTTAATTGACTTTTTTCTTTAAGAAAATGGATATTTTCATCCGATTTATTTTTGTCTAAAATTAAGTTAAAGAGAAGAAAGATCAGAGCTTTTAAAAAATAAACCCTTTATGTAACTGTAAATATGTAGCTCCTCAGTGGCTGACATGAATCAGCCTCCATCGTCAGGGGGTGGTCGACTAGGAGGAGGGGGTGGGGGTGACCAATCACCTCGTAGTTGCGGTTCAGCAAGTGGCACTGCCACACCAACCCCGCTTTCATCCTCTTCCTCATCCACGTCCCATCATTTTCCTTCTACTCATGCTCCTCCTCCTCCCCCACCTCAACATGCTGTTCTCAAGTTTCACAATACCTTCCCCCCTGACTCACCCCCAGCACCGGCCCACCAACATCATCACCACCACCCTCCTTCTCACAATAATAGTAGTAATCATCATCACCCTCACCATCATCCTCCCCCACCACCTCCTTCACACAGCTACATTCGCGCACCACCTCATCATCACGAACCCCCTCCACCACCTTTACCTCTCCACGTTTCTCATTTTGTCGGAATACCCCCTCCTCCAACTAATCATCCCCTTCCACCACCTCCTCCTCAGATCTTGCATCATCCTCCCCCACCTCCTTCCGCTCCCCTTTCTCTTGGCTCTCGGCAACATGACTCACCTCCACCTCCACAGCCGCCAAGACCAGCGTCGTCACCCGCTCAGTCTCAAAAAACTTCCGTCATCAAGTAAGCTTCCTGTTCACAAACACAATCATCAAGCGAGATAATGGCTCTCGTCTCTCTTCCGCGCTCTATCCATCTCATTTTTTTGTATTATATTTATCGCCATTTTTTACATTCACATTTTTGTTTAATTTTTGATTTTCCTTTGTGTTATTTTATTGAGAGCATGTGACATGTTCATTGTGCAGTCACACATACCTTCTTGTTCTCTTCTCTGTCAATCTATCTTTTTTTATGTTACTTGTTTGGGCAAGCATACCTATATGTACGAATACATTATGTGTTGCATTTCCGTTAAAAATTCTCTAAAAAACTCTTTGTTCAAATCCTTATGGCATATAAGACAGGTGAAAGCACAGAAAATCGTTATTTCATCTTCTTGGATGGAGGGGCAAAGAGAGAGGGGATCTTATTGACAAAGAGTTTTCAGCACTCCAGAGAACTGTGCATCAAGGAATTAACCGTTTGTTTTTTACATAATTTAATTTTACAGTGGTGATCAAATTAAGAACGGACTAACGACGAATAATAAAGACACTACCGTTGTTGTACTGGACACAAATGGCGTCACTAACGACGACTCTGTGTTTGGATCACCTGCGTGCAAGCGAATGAGATTGCTGCCGCCTGTGAACGAGCGACTTATGTTGTTTGTTCGTCAAGAACAGGAGGAGGCGTTTACACCGTTACACTTGGTGCCACCGTCCACGCTTGCTCTCCTTTCAGCCGTAAGTTTACAGTTTGCTTTGTAATAAAAATGTAATAAAGCCGTGCAATCCGTTTTCAAAAACGTTTCCTTTGAAATATCTAGCTTGAAGATAAATTCAATATATCAATGGGCCATGTGAAAAATCTGTACAGGAGAAACACTAAAGGGTATGCCTTAAATTTTTTCAGATATCTAATCACAATGCCTTTTTATCGATAGCTTATAATAATTTTCATTAAATTTTGTAGAATTACGGCAAAAGTTGATGATGACATGCTGAAGCATTACTGCCAAGAGGACTGTTTCCATTTGGAAGTGAAGAAAACTGAAAACGACGATGCCTTGGATATTACTCTAGCCGAATTCCTACCTGACCTTCATCCTGGTTCACAGCAGCAGCAGCCTCCCCCACTTGTGCAGGTTCCATCCTCGGCGTCATGATGATGAGTCTCTAAAAAGATTATATATTATCGCATCTCTGTATATCGCTACTTTACATCACATCGCGGATCGCTTCCAAACAAAGAGGAACAATATTATATACACAAGTGTCACAAGACCGCGGAAAGTACAACAGAACGTGTAAATAAATGCGGAAGAGGATGAAAGTTTAAAACGAGGTGGCAGGACCACAGCATCGGAGCTAATCTTCTTTGAAATAAAAAAAACGGATTCATCCCCCATCCCTTCTATCTGTATATTGTCTATCTACTACTCTAGTAATAAACTATAAAAGTCTCTTTTGTTTTTATTTTGCTAGTGTTATATTTATAAAAGAATTTCCATTCAGTTATATTTTGTGCCAATTTCTATCAAACTTAGCGATATTCAATGCTAAATGAAAATGAGGCTAAAAAGTAGAAAAAATTCTTGCAAAGGAAAGGAGCAGGTGGTTTTTGGTAGTCTCACCACACGGAACAAGAAATGTTTTTGTGCTTATACAGCCAGTTATATAAATAATGTACAATTTGTAAAATAGTTTGTTTCTAGATAAATAGTCTAATATAAATTGCATGGGTATTAAAGCGTTATAGACTTTCGACAAACTAAGGAGCCATGCCACGACGAACATTCTACATTAGATTTAGATATTTACTTAATATTATGCTACAACAGTAGGCTGATGTGTGTATTTTTGTGTACAGATTACAATAGCATTTCGATTTTCACTCCAATTCAAGTGGATAATGTGAGCAAACTCATGACAATACTGCTAGAGATTCAACTAGGTGTTATGTTTGTAAATATTTAAATGTTTATGGTAGTTTTAAAGGTAGTTTAGGTTTCCATTCAATCAAATCCAAGAATGACAAAAACATATCTTTATAATTAACACAAGGTAATCAAGCGTCTCTTCTTGGATGGCTTAATACTAAAATGTTTTAAAAATTAGAAAGGTTTTCTCAGTTCCCAGTCAGTCTGAAAATGTGAAGCTACTAACAAGTAACAATACTCACTCATAATTGATATAAGCAAAGAGAACTCACACTCACAAGCTATTAAAAAGAAATTAGGCAATTGTGCAATGTACAGTTTTCAGCCTTTCCTTGTTCACTAATTAGAAAGAAAGTTTGACAATATTAAGAAAAAAATGTACATAAGAAGCAGTAGCTAGCTATTAACTTAGTAAAGTTAAACATTCTATAGTGTATGTTATGAAAGTAAATGATAATTCAAAATAGCAATATATAAATGATATATGAGTTGCTCTGTGATGAGATTTCTATAAGTAAAGTACATTAAATGTTGTTTAATATCGAGCTTGTAACTTTTAACGAAACTGCTATTACTTTCTCATCATTTTAGATAGGTAAAAGATTGCGGAATCTTAATTTAAGAATAGATGTAGTGGAAACGATAATACTGCTGTTATTATTACAGATACTTCATTGTTGTGCTAATGCTTTTATTTAAAATGCCAATTCGAAACATTACGGTACGGTTTTTGAAAACTCAAATCACGCTAGTTTCTCAGGTATTGCTTGTACTTAAAAATACTCAAAACATGAATACTCATGCATAATTGTAATTATTACGGTCTGTACTTAAAAATTTCAATGAAATTCAAAAAATGACTCTCTAGACAATTATTTCAAAACAGATTATAAATATTTTAATCCTTTTACCTTATTAATGTATGCCAGTATGAGTTCATTTTTACACAGGAAAAATGCATTTTTTTCTCTTTAATCTGATGATGAACATACAATATTCATTAACTTGATATTATCATAGACTAAGAGTATTTAGCAATTTAATGTTTTTAAATAAAATATTCTACAAATGTATCTCAAAATATGGATATCGCCCTCTACGATGTAAGGTTTCTCGCTCAAGTTTTTTAATTAATAATTGTTTTGTTCTTGTTATAAAATATATATTAAAAATAAATTATATAAAAATGGAATTATATATAAAATATGTATAATCATGCTAAAGAATATGTATACAAAAAATATATATGATATTATGTAACATTTTTCTTGTAAAATAGTTTTTGTGTGTTTAAGTTGTATATAGTGAAAGCAAATTAACTACAATTATTTTCTTAGAATAAGAATAACAGTTTACTATTTAGAATGATAATGTGCAGTTTGTATACTATTTGTAAATGATCAGTGTTTTAATAGAGGATGAAGACGGTAGCATTGCAAGTGCAAGGAGATGAAGAAGCCACACCTACAGCAAATACTCAAATATATTAAAATTCAGTGAGCAAATGGCATTGGCGCTGTTGATGTCGCCTCCATTTTTAGCTCATCGAATTTTAACTGTATAGCATATAATATACTAACTAATTATACATTTAGCAGAAAGACAAAATAGTAAGAGAAAGTATAAATATTCCATAGAGTATATAATATCACTATTAAAATGTTTAATTTTTTAATAAATTTAAGTAAGAAAAAAGCAAGTTTAAGCCAAGAAAACGCATAAAGCTTATTGGGGTCAAAATTTTCGTTGACTTTCATTAAAATCTAGTAAATATTACTTGGATATTTGCAAACAAAATTACTCAGATTTAATTCTTTTTGTTAACTGCCCGATTGTTTGTTTGTTTTGTACTAGTTTGGAAATTTTTAATTGAAATAGGAAATGGAAGGGAAAGCAAAAGTGTGTGCGTATATAAAATAGTCGCGCGTTCATTAGTCTCGTCTTGTTTTGGATTGTTTGCTTGTTGAAGAAAGTAGAGTCAGAAGATTTAAGTGCGGTGAAAACATGACCTAGTAATTAAGTATATAGCTATAATAAGATGATTATATAATTTGTTCATATTACAATAGTTTAATAGATAGTAAAAAAATACTCTTTAATTTGTAAAATTGTGTACGTTTTTAATTCGTCGTATATTTTGAGAAACTGTTAAGAAAAAAAGTTGGATTGTAATAAATAATGCAAGTTGTACAAAGATAACAAGATAGAAAAACAATATTTTAATTGGCATGTACCTGACTGTTGACCATATAGCACCATCTGCTGGAAGCTTATCATCTCAAAACTTGAGTATGTGATAATTGGTCGCTTCACAATGACCACCGGAGACATGGATTTCCTTTGTTCTCCGAACTGAACTCCGACGAACATTTGCTGTGAAGATGATCGTGTTCACCGTGTGATTCATTGCATATGTGCGAACGTGTCACTCACTCCACTCTAATGATTCACTGTCAATCTTTGGCTTAACTCTTTTCCTGCCTTGCTCACTGTTCAATATACACCACGCCAATGCTAAATGCTAACTAATGTTTGATGCACACCTTGTCTCTTCAACTTTGCACTACACGACATTACGTGACAAGGAATACAAAATTGTGCTTGCTGCTGCGTTGCCTGAATCGTTTGTTTTGAGAAGGATCATGAAATATTTTATTATGATGAGTGCTGATAACTCTGAGAGCGTAACAAACTAAAAAAACACTGCTGAGTGCTGATTAAAAAAGCAAAGTTATATTGAAGCGTCCATGACATGATCCAGCGAATGACTGTTGACTGAGTGTTGACTTTTCATTGGAATTGTACAGTACAAAGTATGTACGTATTTATTATTCATATTATTTTTTTCTCTTAACTTGAAAGAGAAGTTTGCATGTGTTGATGTAACACACATAGTTAGGTGGAAATATAATAAAGTCAATAAATGTTTATCGCATCTCTCGCTCGTCATCATCATCATCATCATCAACATGAGATCGTTAAGTAAACACTAACGACGAACTAAGTAACTATAACTGAATGACTGAATACGGGTGTGATACAAATAACATTTTTATCAGTGTGTATACACGTTTCAAGTAAAGTGTAAAAATATAATAATGTGAGATGATGAAATGATAGTGTCAATGATTATACTGCATGTTCCAAAGCTCACAGAGAAATATTTTTGTCCATAGCACGTAAACGTTTGCAAAATCCTAAAAAATACGCATATACTGCTAAATATTGCCGATTTCTTTCATTATAGTTAAGGTGGCATAAAATATAGCACAGTAAAAATTTTGTTACGGTGCAATTTTAATTTTCGGTAAAGGGAAAATGGGAGAAAGTGTGAGAAAGTGCGTGCCATCAACATTGTTGCTGTTGATTGTGACCATTTCTGTTGGAAACGCCCTCAAAGCTGCAAATCCGCACAAGAACCATGACGGAGTGCTAGAGAATGGGAAAGAAGAGGATATTACGCATTGGCATGGATTGGATTACGACTTTGGAATGTTTGACCATTCCAATGAAGTGGGGAAAACGAAGAACGAGACGCAAAAAGTTGACAACAGTAGTAGCATACTCAACAAAACTGGGTTTGCATCCTATGATGAGTACTCTGACGAACACGGGTGGGGATGGGAAGATGATGACTCTTACGAAGACGATGACTACTCGCTAGAAGAACAGCAGGATCACGACAAAATTACAATTACGTACAAAAAAGTAGCCAGCAGCGTCCCAACAGCAGTGCCTGCAAAAAAGGTTGAGGCTCCAACTCCAGAAGTGGCTGCAGTTGTTCCACCATCGAAAATGTCACCAGAGGATTCATCACCTCCACTACCAAAGAAGGGCAAGGATGACAAAACGGAGGATGCCGATTATTGGAAAGAGGATGAAGGGGATTCCGACGATGGGGAAGGGGAAGAAGATAAGCAGAAGGAAAAGGAAGTTAATAATTTACCATCGGACAATGACATCGACAGCGATAAGTACTTCAATCCTGACCGCTTTCAGAGCCAGTTGGATTTGCATCAGATCGAGGATCATTTACTGAGCATTTGGACCGTTCAGTATCCTGAATCCCACCTGCCTTGTATAATGCTCCGAGGAGACATCCGGCTCATAGTGCCCGTCAATCCCACTTGGTTCAACAGAGAATTTGTGGAAATCGATGTTCCAGGAGATGCGGAGGCTTCTGGTACTTGCAGTACACTGAATAACGACTACCAAGAAATCCGACTCAATTGGAATGTGAGCATCCCAGAAAAGAACAAAGTGTATAACAACTCGGTCTACTTTGGATTTGCTACCAACTGGACAAGTGAGTTCAGTGACTTGAAAATCCCTCAAGACAAGTATGCTCTGGTTTCAATTACCGTGGTTTATTACAATGGGGAAATCGGAAATGGGGACGAGGGTGTGGTGTCCTTCTCCGTGTCCGATTTGGTAGAATATATGACGCCTCTCAACCAGTCCATGAGTTGTTCTAAGGAGAATCAACAACTAATCGTTGGGAATATGCAGTTGATGCTGAGCAATATGCAGTTGGAGGCATTTAGACCAAATGTGGAAACTTTGACTATGGGAGAATTTTCGAGGAGTGTGCTTTGCGCGTCTGATGAGGTTTATGTCTTTGACGCAGTCATGACTTATGTCATTTGGTTCTGGATTGGAGCTTTGCTTATGGTACTTCTCATATTCGCTGTTCTTCTTGGGCTCGGTTACAGGAGAAGGAGATGTCAAAATGGTCAAGGCGGTTTTGGCTACAAAATATTATCGGCTTAAAGAAGAGAGGAAGAAATTATATTCATGCATGCATTTCTTGGTTTAAGTCACAACAGCAGCAGCTACTTTTTCCAATCTAGTTTTAAGCAACAAATTTATTAAATGAGTATTTAAATGGTTGTATTAGTCATTATATTATGGTGTACAAAATTGTAAATAGCTAAACTATATAATTATATTGATGTTGATACTAGTAAAACATTCAATGAATGCAAAAAATAGAAAATTTTAATTTGTATTTACACACTTTTATTTGTGTTCTCTTTAAACTTAAACTATCATGTGCCACAACTGACAACGAATGTTAAATTTAAACTTTAAAAATAACAAAAAACCAAATAAAAAACTGAAAAAATGGAGTCACTTTTTATGTATTATTTATTGGTCCATTAAATTCCATTACTCAGAAAACATTCATGCGATAAGAGAAGCACCTCTTCGTCACAAAAATACCCATTTAACCCAATAAAAGCGTAACACAACGCAGCAATCATGACCAGCAACAGCAGTAGAGGGCACATGCTTCGGACTTAAAAACATTATACTTGAATGAATTTATACCGAGTAATTACAGGATTTAGTGTTGTCGATTCTTTCAACGGGTCATTAGTAAATAGTATGTAGTTGCAAATTGCTCCAGAAATTCCTTATGCAGTGCAATTTGCCTTTGTAGCTTTCTTAATAAATGATTTAAGAAAGATCCAACAACAGTTCACATTATAATTTGCAAATGCATTCTTATCACTTGTCATAATTTTTCATTGTAACACGATGAGTCATGATACCCAAGACTATGATATTCCTAATATGAATAATATTAAGAATTTTAGCAACAAGATAAGAAAGCATTTGTCACAGCGGTCCTCTTTGTGTTTATCTTTTTCCGTCCATGTTCACCACAGCAGTCATCATTATAAACGACGATGACTCATCCAAGATTCCTTCTTTGAAACTCTTATTTCCCTTTTGAGTTTTGAATACTGAGCTGACTTTTTGTTCTTGTAAATACTTTCCAAATACAAGTCACATAAAATTATATTTATTAAAATAGTATGAATAAGTACTGTGCTCTTAAAACATAGACAGACCCTGTTGATAAAGTGACAGTTTTGAGATCTTCTCAGTATAATCATTTTTGTCTTCTCATAAAACAAGATTTAATGTTAGCATTTCCCTGTTAGTAAAACGATGCAAATAAATATTGCACACAGTAGAAGATTTGCTTTTCTATGTAGTTGCATTATTCTTGTATTTACAAGAACAAAATACGATCCGTCACTTGAAATTATTTACGCATGCTAAATGATGAATGTGTTTTTATAGTAGACCATAAACCTAGTACATTAAAATATTCTTGCTGACAGATCAATTCCAGTTCGAGGCGAATATATGAGAATTATAACACTACGTTTTGAAACGAACACTTTGACAAAATTTTGACGCATAATCACATGCCTAAATCGTAGCTTATCGGACTAAAACTCAAGACTCGTAGTCTTATCATTTTTATCAGAATTTACCATATAATTTTCATACGTTGCTCTCTGTAAACTTTATATATCCTTGTCGGTTATTTTTAAGCAAATACAAAACAGAAAACTTTCCTGCTGATAATAAAAATAAAAGTAACATTCAACTACAGAACAAAGTATATTCCTATTTTCCTATCCGATCCATATTCCATTTCATTGCAATACAATCATACATCTTTTTCCAGGCAGACCTTTTCACAAAACACATTTCATGTCCACATTTTTATCTTCTTTCACAAAACGTACTATACTGGTTAATACGAATCCCTGCTGCCATTATGCATTGCTCATCGCTCTGAAATGGAGAAATGATAGCGAGGAAAATAGTACTACCAAACACAATGATAGAATCAGAAGCAGAGAAAATGGACAAATAAAACACATTTTAATGTTATTATCATCAATTCTGTCGCAATCCAAGTTGTAAAAAAGAATAAAAGTTTGCCGTGCTGGTAATTTAGCTACTCAGAAATAAATTTTCTGTAAGCTGCGAGCTAAATGCATTGTTATGTATGTATCAATATCAATATATATTGTGGGTGCATTTGCTGCAAAACTATGAATAATTTGCAACGTTAAAAAACAATAACTTGGAGCACAGCATTAAACAGAATAAGATTGATCTTCTTTCAGGAAAGTACTTTCGATATACGCCTTTACAAACAGTGTGCATGTTTGCATAATAACAAAAATTGTGTGGTAATGGTGAGGTGTATGTAATTGTTTTGTATAATCTCCATGTACGTAACATCCTAAAATTACACTCCAGTGTAGATCTGTTCACTTCAATTTGCTGTCTCGTGATTGTTATTGCGCTTGTGTTCTCTTGTCCTTTGTGTCGGTCACAAGCCCTGGTCTGATTGACTTTTAGTCGCTTTTTCAAGTGCCAAGAGGTAAGGAATAAAGTAATTGCATTATTAATTATCCTTCGAAAGAAGTGGATATTGATACGCATTTTCTGCTGTATTTTTAAATTTCTCGTCACTCGTCTAAACTTTCGAGAAATTAGTCTTTAACTACTTGTGCTTTCATATATACTTATATCACAGGAATAGGAATACCGGTAAACGCTTGTTAACAAAATGACAGGGAAAATTTGTCTGTTACTAATTCTGTCGTTGGGCACGGCTGTGTTAGCCCAGTCACCATTACCATCGTCAGTAGTTCCTGAAGTAAGCAATGAGGATATTGTAATTGTAACGTCGACGGCCCCGCCCCCAGTAGTTTCTTCAAGTACAGCATCGCCAACGACTGAAGCACCTGCCACAAGCGCTTCGCCACCCACGACTAGACCCACAACAGCTTCGCCTCCAGAAACATCAACTGAAGCACCTGCAACTACCCCTCCCCCGACATCTACCAGGCGTACATCTACAGCTCGGCCAACGCCAACATCCACTCGACGACCTGAAACAACAACTCTACCCCCGGTAGCACCACTCCCTCCTCCATTCCCCCAGAATGTTGGAAACTGGTCTGTGATGGGCGCGAAGAGTCCATGCATTTTGCTCAAAGGCGCTCTGGAGATACATGTTAATCGAACAAATGCAACCGAGCTCATAATTGGTGTTCCCAATTCTTTGGAAAATGTAAATGTCACTGGAACATGTGGCTCAGTTGAGCAGACAATGGTTATCAATTGGTGGTCTACAACTGATACACCGGACAAATCAGAAAGAAATAATACCCTTCGCATCAAATTCGCCAAGCAAGCAGATGATCAATATGGATTAATGTCCATCAGATACCAATACACACGTAATTTTTTCCTCTTTTGCCTCAGCTTTTTGTTTAATTTGTTTTTACTATGAATAGAGATGATGAAAACAGAGATCAGTATAATAGCCATTATTACCATAATTTTTATAATATTCTTTTCAGACAACAGACACATTGAAATTGACGGACCATTTTTCCTAACAAATCTTAAGCGTTCTTATCTTTGTAATTCGAACCAACGGGCGCAAGCCGAGAATGGAACCTCGTATTTGCTCTTGGAACATCTTCAATTTGAGGCCTTCAGACAAGATGATGTAGAAATTCAGGAATCAGCTCAATTTAGCACTGCAGATGAGTGCAAAGCCGACAACCGAAAGAGTACTGGAGTTGTTCTTGGTATTGCAATTGGCATTGGTATCTTGATTGTAGTCGTGATTTCATTGGGAATTTATCTTTTCAAACGATGTCGCCGTGGTGGATATCAGCCACTTGATACTTACAGCTAGATTAACCTTTAGGGCATATTATGTTACAATGATAGAAGATACATTACTGTACTAAAATAATTAGTTTAAAATAACGTTAGCCCATAGAAACTTTTTGACTTATGGATTTATTTATGAAATTATTTTCATAACACTTGTTGATTTACTTACTACGCTTTTTTGTTTTTTTTTGCCAATTTATTGTTATATGTTATGTTTATGAAATGAAATATGCAATATGCAATCGTAACTGCGCTGGGTTAATAAAAAGTTTTATATGCATTTATGCAACTCAATTTCTAAATTTTCAGTTTGATTAGGCATTGTCCATCATTAAATATTTGTTAAATAAGAATAAGGCGATGACTACTGGAGGCCGATTAATTGACGGAGATGGACCTCCAAAAGTGGAGGATTTTGAAACAACATGCAAAGAGTCACCGTGGGCAAATTTACCTGCGCCTGTACAGTAAATGCGCAAAACTATTGCACAATAATATATTCTATTTTTCATCATTCATAAATTGATATGCCATTGTTTCCTATTTAATAAGCATGTTTGGAAACAACTTTGTTTCTCCTACTCAAGGTATTTAATAAACTTTGTTCCAAACTGAATGCTGACTTTGTGCACGTGGCTCGTCAAGTAAACTCCTACTGGTGTCACAACATCGAGAACCTTGTCGGTCTCAAACTTAAAGTTGACGATACAATTTCCGGGAACCTAGAGTTCGTCCAAAGCGTAAAAGTAGTGCAGGCGCGTATTGTCAACTGGCGAATCAATTTGGATGAGCACTCCATCACCGACAATAACTACTGCAGCCTCCTCTTTCAATTTCCTAATTGCTTAAAAAAACTAACGCTTTCTGGCAAAATGCCTGATCAGTGGAAAATCCGTCATTTGCAGCAATTTCCAAATCTTTCTCATTTTGTCGTCCGTGGAATCGCCCTACACAGTAACGATATAACAGGCTTCCCCTTGCCTGAACAAATTCCGGAGTCATCTGCTGAAGAGCGACATTTGAACTATCAGCGCTATGATCCTCCACTCCTTTCCCGTCCGATTTTCCTACAAAAACTAAAAAAACTGGAGATTGTCATGAATGAATTTTCTTATCCATCGGGGCTTCCTCTCTCCGTTCGGCTAAATGAGCCAGAACGTGCCATGGGACATGAAATTCAACTCCAGCGTCTCTACTTTGTCGTACTCAACAACATCACTTTCATCTTGAACAATTTGAGGTCCCCTAACCTATCTTCGGTTCAATTCTATATTTACCCAAAGGCAGGGATCACACCACCTCCCAAGATCAACTGGAAAAATTTTCCCCTTCAAAGATTCATGGAAAATCATCAGTCTTCTCTGCATCAACTTTTTCTTCCAGAGTTTGAGGGAAAGCACGTCAATTCTGACAGTGAGGATCTTATTCAATTCCCCAAGAAATTAAGAAAATTACAAATATTTTTGACGAGATTCATTGGTGACCGGGAGGAGGGTCGAGAACAAAATACTGGATACTGGCAGAAATTTCTCATGGAACAAACCCAACTTGAAGACATTTTTCTTCAGTTTTCTGACCTGTCTACTGCGTGGATAGAGGACGCTTTGACTTCACTTTCCTTCTCCTCGAAAGAAACTCTCAGCTATGTAGACATTGCGATTCAGTCTGAGGAGACGGTCCATGTCAATCTTGAAATGTTTTCGTTCTGTCACGGTCTCCGCGTTCTCAAATTTGTCGGCCGAGACAACGAAACAGTTTTAAGAAATATTAACAAACTGCCTCCATCTCTTGTCAAGCTGTATATTAGCATGTCTCTCGTAGAACCTCCCGCAGATCCCAATTTTCTCATGAAGTATATAAACCTCGAAATGGTCGTTGTGAAAACCATTCTTATTGCTGATCACCAACAAACTAATAACCGTACCCTCACCATGATTCGGAATCTCTTTAGATTACGGAAGCTCAACTTACTTATGCTTACCTTTGACGCACCACTGAACTCAAATCGGGATTTAATCTCTGTATTACGTCGATTGGACGAAGATATTGAGTCACCATATCCTATTTTCACAGTTAAGTTTAACCTCTCATATGAGTTTGAGGAAGGTTGGAACGAAGAAACGTTTGATGAGGAGATTCTGGACATTGAATACATTAACATGAGGGAGCCAGAGGACTACTCCATGTGGCACACTAGACATCGAAACGCTATATCCGTTGACGATGAGGATCACAGGATATTCATTTTTCAAACGTTACCCTTTCTTCTAGATTTGCGTGGGGGAAGAAGACCTGGAGGAATAATTGCAGGGGTACAGATTGATGGTGAAGGCATTGCCAACGAGGATGATGATGATGACACTGACTCAGATGACTCCACTGTCGTTGTCGTCAGCGATCGTACAACAGAGCTTTGATTAAGAGGTTTTCCATTTAAAACGAAAAAAAAATCAAAATTGTATTCAAGTGTTTCAAGTTGTAGTCCAAGAAAAAATATTCAAATAATATTAAATAAAATAATAAGCAAATTTGAAAAACACCCAAAAAAATTTAAAATTGATTAAAAATTATATACAGAAATATACGACTTCTGGTGCATACAAAATCTCAACTTACAACAGCCATGTATTTGCACAATGCCAAATGCGCTGCAACAAAAATTGCTTCTTATTCTTGCAATTAGTTTTGCATCGAACAATGTATTGAAGATGACTAATAAGCTTGGTGTATAGATTGCAGCTCTCATAATCTTAGCTAAAAATTTCTCACTTCATTCGCTGCGCTGTGGCTTATTTGCATTGGTAGAGATGATTATCGCAACCGAGAGTTACAGCCCAATATATGAAGATGAGCTAGCATTAATATTGCAATGGTATTAGTTTTGTCTTCCTTTTCTTCGGGATTTGTTGTTGGTTGATAAAGGTAAACGCACCCTCAACAATGCAGAATCTGTGTAAGTTTTCAATTTATTATCTTCTTGAATCAAGTAACGTGCATGCAACAAAGGAAAAATTTCTCAAGCTAACCAACAGAGAAGCAGATATGTATCCTGGTCGTATATTACTGTCTCTACCTTAGTAGAAGTAACATCTTCATTGGATCAGTTATGGGTGCAAAACTGAGCTGACAAATCGAAACCTTGATAGAACTGCAAGTTTCATTAGTTTCATATTATACGCTTGTAGGGAAACAATTTTACATGCTTTTAACCGGTGCACCATGTTTATCCCTCTACATCTATAATGCAGACACTCGCAATTTAAGAGGTTGAACGGTGACGATGAGAGTTGAAGGAAACTCGACGATTACAATCTAGAATTACATTTCAAAGTCTTTTCTTAATCCTTTCCTTTTCGCTTACTGAGATGATAAATATTATATACAGAGTACAGGTTTTTTACGTGGCGTCCGCACACAATTTTTTTTCAAATCACATAATTCTAAATGTGTGTATATTTGATGCGCATCATTTCGCTTTTTCTCATTTCATCTTAGGTTAACTTTGTTTGTGTACGGCTTGCCTTTAAGTTCACGTTTTTCCTTCTGGCATAAATGATAGAATACATAATGATTCTGCTGATGATATACATCGTTGTCGTCATTTCCTTCATGTACTTTTTTCTTTCCTCGTCACGATGCCCACGATGGACATAGGGATACATAGATACTACGGGATGATGCTGATATATGGTGATATTATGAACCTATGCTGAAGACGGCTCACATTTCACATTCTTCGTTCTGTCGGCATTGTTGTTGTTGTTTTTGGTTTTTTCTCTTCTATGGCTTGCATTTTCAACCTTAATAGGACAACAAGGAAATCATAGCAAGAGCCCGTGCTTTACTTGTAAAAAAATAAAACGTGTGAACGGCCGGAGGAATTCAAGATATATCTAGTGTCATTTTCTATAAACTCACAAGGACCGAGTAAAAATAAAAAATTACTGCCTGTGTATGCTATATGCTGAACTGTCTCGGTAAAATATAATCTTGGTAAGTGCTAACAAGTCATGTTTCTGGAACGGAGCAGAATGCATTTAAGCGTTTTTACCAGAGTGCACTGCAGGATTACAGTAAGTGACAGTGATAGATAAGTGATTAGTCTTGTATTCACTCAACCTTGTACATAGATAGATAGAGAGTGAGTGATCATCATCAACATATAATTTTTCTCTTCGTAAAAATGAACTGTTGTTGTGGCCAGCATATAGCACCGATGCTTATTCCATGTCTTGGTGGAAAAGTAAAAGCGATAATGATAAGATTTGTGAGGCTGTGACAGAAAATGGGAGACCTAGAATGCATGGTTGCCACTGGAATGGGATGAATATAAACTTTTCAAAAAGTTGGTCTTGATGATTTTTTCCGACGTGACTTGTCTTTGTGGCTTATTGACTGATACGCTTCGTTGGGAACTCTGCCGAACTTTGAGAGTTTTTGAGTGTCAACTAGTTCCAGTTTGACTCTGCTAATCGACGGTGACCAAGAAAAGTAGGTTAAAAAAGTAAACTAAAGGCAAGGTAGCTTTTTCATAATTTTCCGTGAAATCTAAGAGAAACTGTGTAGAAGGCAGATTTTACCGTGACGCTGCAGATTGCTTAGCAGAGTGAGAAAATGGCAACTCAAATTTCCGAAGAGACAAAGACAAAGTCGGTTCAGCAGGAAGTAAAGGACAAGGCGTCAGGCTTTTTTGTGTCGAGAGTTGAAAGGGGGAAAGCAAATGTGAAGCAAAGATACATTGATTTGCTGGAGTTGCTGGGATCTGTGACAAAAGAGTGGGTTACGCCTGATGATAAAGCTGGTAAGAAATTATCTTTGAAATAACTTATTCTTTTACTACGAAAACGCATAAATTAAGGAAAATCAAAATCATGAGCAATTATTAGTCTTAAATATTAAATAAGCATAGAAATTTCAAGATGTATAACGGAAAGTGCTTAGTATGCAGCATATCATTTTAGTCTTCTGCAAGATTCTCTTTCGTAAAAAAAGTCAAAGTCAATGTCAAGTTGTCCAAGAAATATGGACAAGTCAGGAAAACTGAGTAAGGTCAAAGATTACTTTTATTTGCCCATATTCATAATGTTAATATATAATTTATATATATAACGTTAATATGTCTATTTTGTAAAAATATTGAATATTCTGCGTGCTGCTTTACATGCTTATTGCCTTTTGGACTTGGAGTTTTAAAAAATGTAGATTACTAGACCGTTTTCTACTATCTTATCATGACATAATATATATCAAATATATCAACAAATAGAGATAAAACTGGAAGGAATACGTAAAGTATTTATATAAGTCGAAGTGCTTAGATATCTCATCCTTGATCTGGATATTGAAAATAACTGTTTCATTTTCTCTGCGAAGTAAAAGTGTGGATTTGATAGTTTAGAAGTTTAGATGCACAAAACATTCGGAAATAAGCAATTAAATGCACACATATGAGAACCGATTTACTTACTTAAATCACTGACATAATTCATAATTTCCATTTTGAGAACGATCAAAGTTATGTTTTTCTCAAAGGAGTGAATTTCTTCAAAGCAAAATTCTACATACTCATAGCACTAAATACCTACCTAATTTGTTACATTTAACTTGATAAGCATATTGGGTAAATTGGTACTTAGAACGAGACTTCTCTTAACTTTTCCGTACATATCATGCACACTGCTCATGACAAGACAATTTAATTGAGTCCGGGTTCCAACCAAGAAAATGCGTCATTCACACAATCAGTCGCTGTAGCTCTTGTAGCTAGGTCAAGTTATTTCGAGTTGACATTTTTACATCAAAGCCGCAATAATATATTATGTAGCCATCTTCTACCTCAGTGTGCTTCTTGTTTCTCTGCAACTGCAACTTATCATTTGACAACCGATTGATTGTATGGCACCTTTTTGATCAACAATACTATTTCAAAAGGAGTAATATCATAATTTTTCATTATCTATAATTACCTATTTATGATCGCCTATGTATTTTCCATGAGAAAAATCGAGTTAATGACACGAATGGAAAGTCAAATGATTATGTATGAACTTTCACCTTTTCTTATTATTTGCTAATTTTCTACAAAACCAATTGACAAGCCGTCGAAGGAAGAAAGTTTTTTCATTCGAAAGTAAAGAAATGTTTAGATTTACTTACCTACGTCATATAGAGGTGCCGTAATCATAATTATGAGAGACTATATAATACTTATTGGATTTAGTCATTATTTAGTTACAAAATATTCATTTCACGCTGTGTGTTAGGGGTGAAGTAGAAAATTAAACAATCATACCCCGAGTGCGTGCTAGCATTTTGACTGAATGAATAATTCTAATTGAACAAGAAATAGGTACATGAATTCCTTTTTGTGAACGCTTAATGTTGTCTCGATACTGTTGATACACGACCATAAAAGACCATTTTTATTTAAATAGTCATAATACCTATATATTTGAGATCAAATAAATGTGTCTCTGATTTTTTTTAGGAATTTGAACTCTCTTGTCTATCAATTCATTTCCACTTATTTTAGTATTGCTTGTATGCATAAACCAATTACTGCATTTTAAATATTGATTTTTTCATTGACAGGAAGATCACTACATGACTTATGCTGCTTGACCATTAATATTACTAGAGGGTAAATAATCTTCAGATTCAGACAAACATATCATATACTGAATTATAAGTTAGTCTGTATATTCGAAAGTACTAAATTTTATTCAATTTCCAGTCTGATGTCATATAGGTCATTTACACCATGTGCTTCATTTTTCATTACTACTAGACTGTGCTGTAAAATATTAAAGAAATAGTATAAAGAAAATCCCATCCATATTTCATATACCATCTAATTTTCTTCTTAAAACCTAAAAAATGTGTTGGTAATTGGTAATTGTGATAGTCAAAGAGAAAAACTTGTCCATACGTTTAGGAAACAAATTCATTGCACTGTGACGATAAGGTTCCTGCCACTTATTTTCCACGCGAGCGTTTAGCAGCCAACTGAGCCAACTCACTATCCATATATGATTCTTAATGGTAAAAATTACGTTAATTTGTAATTATGTTATCCTTTTTTTACAATTCATGGTGCTTATATGATTTAGAGGATCTACGTAGTTTAAAAAGTTTTTAAAAATATAGCAGAGCGGATTATATTTACCATATTTACTACTGTTTTCTTTGTAAAACATTAGGCATTTCTGGTATGGTACTTTCTGGTCCATTAATGGAAAATGACTCAGGTTTTATTATAATTTAGTGATTTCATAATGTTCGTGCGCATTGATAAAATAGGAAACTTTTCTTTATACTTATGCACACATGATAGATGATAGACGCACTTACGAAAAATTCATCTAAACATGAGAATCCGTGTCTAAGTTTGAAAATATAAAACAATCAACATATAACCCAAAAATTAAGCAGGTATACCACCGTGTGATTTGTTGTGTCAGGTAAAGGCAATCATCTACTTTGCTACAAAGCTAATGAGTTTCACCTAGAACTTTGCACCTGCCAATAACTAAATTACCACGTATCTGAATGGCACCGAGCCCAAAATGGGTCTAATCATCGGTTTAAATCAAATGATTATTAGAGTTTTGAAGTCAAAATTAATGTTGAAAAAGAGTTAGAGTTCAGTCATGCGTGTGGGGAAAGACGATTCAATGTCTATTTGCTTGATTTTTTCCGCAACTACAAGCATTGAATACAATATGATTTTAGATGTTCTTGTAATAGAGCGTTTTTTCGTATATGAAATTGAGCCTAACGTACGGCACTAGTGGCTCAATTAAATCTAAAATCTCCCTGTGTGTGCAAACTACTACTATCATATTATACTAATCAATTTATAAATAATTAGATTTCATCTATCATTCACTGCTTAATTATGAGTAATACACAATTCAGTCTTTCGAACAGTGGGACTGGTTCACTTGAACAAATTTTTGACAAGACCGGAGAATACAGCCAAAAATCTGTAATGATGAATGATGATCATGCATTAATAAGTAGAGCCAGAGCCATAGCACTTGCAAGTGTATGTTAGCAGTAGTAGTACCAGTACCGGTGCTTACCACCAAAATCCAAGACACCAAACTTACTTTTGATATTATCATTAGGTATCTTATTTATTTTTATTTTAAGCTCTTTTATTCTTTTCCCCAGAAGAATTTTATGCATCACCAAATAACATTTCATTTCATAAGTACTGCGCTACGTTGTATGATACCAACCAGTGACGGATAAAAAGCGAGTCTTCTTGCATTGTTTGTAGTTACTATTACGCAACACTCTCAAGTTCCTTAACCCTTTTCCCGTTTCATCTTCTTACTGCGATGCGCCACAGCTAACATCAGGCTCCACCTGCTAGAAACATTGTCTTGATAAAACAGCATTTCTGTTTCCTTCACTTGTTCTGCAAGTTAAAATCTCCACATAACTGGGCCCACCCGTCCGTCAGCAGTATTCAGTATCATCATCACTATCCAAACTCCATCCATAATATTCACCTTCAAGAAAAGTATTTTCTGTCATGTTCTTTTGCTCACTTGTTTTTTAAATTTGATTGTGTAACGCTGCAAAGTCGCATTTCTGTCAGCCAGTGTTCTTCATGAAACAGGAAAGGGCGAGGAAAATTGAATATTATCAATTCCCACTTTAAGTAAATTACAACCTATTTGTCTGTTCATTTGTGCTTTATTTCCTGTGTGCTTTGTTTTTTGTCCGTGCTCATTATGCAAGTAATGTTATTTTAAAAGAAACCTAATAATATAACTGCATATCATAAAATTGTCTAACGTACGGCAAGGAGGAAGAAAAAGTTATTGAAAAAACGAAAGTGTGTGCTTGATTTTTTATTTGCAAACATTTCCTCGTGTATTTTTCTGGTAATTTTTATTGCCGCAATAAACCTTTCTTTACTCACATTCGTAATATACAAGTACTCGACATTTATGTGCAAAATGGATCGGGACACTCATCAGGAGCCGCTTATCGGTAAAACTTTGCTAAAACGATTAAATTAAACACTAATATGTATATATGATTGTGAAACCGCAAATATGAAGTAGCTAGATTTGTCTCTTGTAAATTACCAAGGCGAGTTAGCTTTTCTTAAATGACAAGTTGTTAGCACCCAAAAGGAAACATTAAAAGTTTTCAACTGTAACGGTTTGAAGTAAATACATGCTTACTACTTACTAGTTTATAGTATACCATTAATGACAGTTTTACGATGTGAGAATACTCCATATAAGTTTTCACTAAATAGACTATCATTGCAAATGAGATATCATGGTTAAAGAGGTATGACATATTGTAATAAACTCAGTATTGCCAGTATTAGTTATTGCTTTTGTCCAGAATGGATGAAGACAGGAAGAGTTTCTTCTGGAAGTATGCATAATATGACGGTGCAACATAGACATGTGGAAACCCAAATATTTTCCCTTTGTATTTTACTAACAACAGTGTAGTATTTTTTTGCAGTATGAGTCTGCCTAGCTGTCTTTTTTCATTCTTCGTGCTGATGACAGAATGCATTTCGTTCAGCTGATGATAAAAAAGAATTTCTAACTCGTGCGTTGTGGGGAAACATGTGTTTGAAAACAAACTATATTCTATATATAGATTCCATTCCACATTCCATACATTTTTGGAGCTCACAACAACGTGCCTATTACATTTTCCGAAAGTTTTAAAGATTTCTTCAAATTAATCCGTCTATCATTAATAAAACAATTATTTAGCCTTTCCGCTATCTACATTGTGTATATTATTTGATTGTCTACATTATAAATTCCCCAGGGAAAATGTCTACCTAATGGCTAAGCATAAAAGTGTGCAAAAGTGCGTTGAAAATGAACATTCCTCGCTGGGTGCACATAAACATATTAACAGAAGTCATCATAACAAATAAATTGTCCAGAGAAATCCTTATTAAAACAAATTTGTGCATTTTCTCTGCTTATTATCGTGGGAAAACTTCTGATTAGTGTTTTCAATTTTGTTACTTGCTTGTTCGTTTATGTCATACTGGTGTGAAAAACTGCTAAAGACGCTTCTTGGTTGTAAGTAGCTTGAGAGAAAACTGTGCAAGCTCTAAACAAAGCTTGAATTTCTAGTGTGCTGAAAATTGACTACATATCATGTCATGTGTCAATAACTAATTATGAATTACAACTCGTCATAAGCAGCCCAAAGATCAAAGCTAATTATTGTGTCTTATCGTGCACCGTGCACATGTAAAGTATACAACAACAAACAAGTATACAAGTAAAGTTGTTGCATAACATAAGTCATAAGTCCATCATGATCACATCATAATCATCAAACAGAGTAACGCACCAAAGGCACAGTGCATTGACACAAAGTAGACCCAAATGCATTTTTTAAACAAAATCAATCAAAGAAACATTTTTCCTTATTCATGCTATCAAGAGACAACCAAGCGATGGTAATTTAGCTTTACCTAACAATATGCATCATTTTAGTTTTTGACTTTGTGCATGACTCAAGCGGTCGCCATTCTGAATGCTCTATTAATACTAACCATCGCAAAAAAGATCTGCACGTACAGAATCTTTGAAGAAATTATTGCAAATTGTTTGGTGCTCAGTATTCATAACTGACAACTATAGTATGTATATATGTAATGCATCATGCTCCTATAAGTTTAAAAGTCATTGGGTACAGACAAGAGTTATCGAACTCAGCAGAAACAATGAAGAGATTTAAACATTGTGCTCTAATTGCTTCTTTTTTTGCTATTTTATCTGATATAATGAAAAAAGCATATCACCAATAACACATCATAAGTAGATGTTTGGTTGAATTGTTAATCAGTGGAGCAGTACATTTAACGTTCTGGGGCTTTCGAATAGTAATTTAAAAGTGCCAGTTTACTTCAAATACAAGGAATGTTTTTACTGTTTTTGGGATAAACACAACAATTGTAAGTTAGGTACATATGAATCTCATATTCTATTCAGTCCAAACAGTTTACAGACATTTAAAAAATTATTTTTGCTTCCTTTCTGTCAATACTTGCAACATGCAGTTAATGCACCTACATTATGCGATAGGTATGTATTCACTCAATATACTGTTCACGTTACAGCGTTTTCAAAAATTCGCAAGCATAAAATTTACTTATTGTTAGTTATTTGAATTAGTGAGATTCGGCCCTATAATCTGTGAGATTTATAGATACTGTGTACCTCGCAGCGCAGCACGCACATCATCACGCAGAAACTGGCTTTGTTGCTGTTCATTGTTGCGCAAGCACTTGATGCCAATGGCCACTATCAACTATGCATTCATTACGCTATTACATGAATTGACGATCGAGAAGGAAGAATTGTTTTAAAATGAGTTCTGTGTCTTTTAAGTATCCTCTACAAAATAGCTTAAAAGCAATGCAAACAGAATGGTGTGTATCGTTATGTGGCAATCTCAATCGAAACCAAAGTTGTTGTTTTTGTGGTTGTTTCTTGCATGGTGAAATAGGAAAATTTTGGCCGAGCATCAATACAAAATGCGTCTTCTCGAAACAGGTATAAATGTAGTCGAGCCGAGAGGGTAAAAGGGTGAAGGGTGAAAAATTTGATATACCTCTTTGTGTAGACAGATTTTCCCCCATATTGCCATTTATTCTTATTATTACACCAATAATTTGGTTTGCATGCTTACTTCAACGAACAGATTTGAAAGGACAGCAGAAACGTTGAGACGATGATGATAATATCATAAAAATATTAGAAAAGCAGCTTAATATGCAATATTTCAAAACTTCAAACTTATGGTATTCACAAGAAAGAGTCATGCATGCATCCACACACAATTTTATCCTCATTTCTACCGTTCGCTTTGGTAGAAAATCTTTAAAAAGACAAGTGTGCAGTTGGTGTTAGTGATGATGATGATGTGATTTTAAAAAACATATTCAAGAGAGCGAAGCGTTTGTTGTATGCATAGGAGTATAAAAAGCAACAATACAACTCAAACAAGAGAGCAAGTTTTTTCTCAAGATTTTTACATTTTGTGGTTGGTTAGTGGATGTGGATGAAAGAGAGAGAAAAAAATGTAGGTAAGAAGCTCAATTCAATGTGATATGAGATGTGAGGAAAAGAGGAACACACACTAATCATTCCTGCGTTCATACGTGCTCATTTTTATTATGTACCAAAGGATTTGGTACATACTGGTAATGCAAAATTTTTTTTTGGGATGTGTGGACGAAATGTCGTCTGTCGTCTGTCGTCTGTCGTCTGTCCTCTGTCCGCGCTATAGCGTCCAAACGCTTCATCCGATTCAACTGAAAATTGGTAGACATACTCTTTGGGC